>KV448344.1:0-42865 GCA_001658105.1 Rhizopogon vinicolor AM-OR11-026 | reverse complement strand
GCTGGATGTTCGTCGCCGATGGGGTCGTGGACGCAGGCAGTAAAGAAGGGGAATGGGTTAAAACTGGAGCTGCAGCTGTTGAACTTACCGCGTGACACATAGACACTGTGGCACATCATTAGGCCTTACTATGCCTTGACCGCGACCTCAGCCTCAACTTGAAGCTCAACGGTACATCACTACATACTTCCCCACAAGTTGAAAGCGTTAAGTCTGCGTTCATGATATGATATAAAGGATAGAAGGCTGCAGCGATAGTAGGCAAATGATGATATTGAGTGTTGGAATTATTGCATCACAGATAAAATTCGAGCGCAGACAGGTACCTTGAAGCACGACCCGCACTTGGCGTTAACGCCGCTGTCAAAACTCATTATACCGATGTCGCGCACTTAGATACCATTCTTTTCATTCCATGGTCATATTTTCGTACCTAGGTTGATTTTACTATAAATACTGCTAATGTAGTAGGACGAGTCTTCACCGAAATTAACATTGAGGGGAGACAGTAACTCAGCCTCTAGTACGTCTAGGAGTGTCAATGTTGAAAAGACAGAGATACAAGAACTTGTGGGTCAGTATTTACATAGGCTTCTTGTTACTACGGGGAGAACGATTGAACACGAGGTCACCCATTAGATGTTGATCCAGAGTCAGTTCCGATTCACATTTTGCAGCGAGTCATGATATTCCGTTCGAGTTTGTAGATCTTCAGAGATAACCAGATGACTCTGCTTTCTTCCAGACAAGTCATTTGGCACTCTAATCCGCTTCACGCCTCCGAGGTGTGGTAGGTAAAATATCATCCACCCTGTTCACGTCCGAGTCAATAAACAGCTCGCGATCAAGAAGGTGTACCGCATACAGTATTATCATCTCTGCTGCTTCGCTTGCACTGAGCACAACCTGCCGCTTTAGTTTATGGCTCTCCGAAACACCGAGTTGCCTCGTCGAGCCAATAGTGCCCTGGTTCATTTCTAAGGGTCCTGTCAGTTCTAGATTCGGGCCTTGAACATAAAATATGATCGTACCAAGTCGAGCATCTGACTGACCCTCATAATGTGCTGCTCTTAACTTGGCGATAAGATCGCTCGAGTCATACCGAGCATTGTCTGCGAGGATAAGTGGGTATCTGTATGAGCGTACGGCCGAATGACTCGGCAGCAATGACCTTGTTTTCCTTGACGTTGCGTGTAGCTTCTTCTACGGCAGAACTCATCAACATCTCGGAACATCTCGGAACATCCACCACCCAAAACAATTTGGTGTTTGCGATAAAACAGAAAGGGCGTCATGCAATGAGTGCTCGCCTCATCAACAATCTGATCGGTTAAGGCATGTAGAACAGCGGTGCGGGCTTCCCCCGCAGTAACACAAGAGAGTTTTATGAGCTGAAAACCTCTGATAAACTCAGAACTATCAATCAAATGATCACGCTGACCTTATCCTCGCTGGTTGTGATCTCTTCGATCAGCTCGTACTTCCCAAGTTTTACCAGATCTGGTCGAACCGCTTGCAATCTCGCCACCAGTGATGAGTGATGGTTGCTCAACACTTTTCTCTGACAAGAGACTCGGGGTAATTGTAAATGGGCGGCCGGTTGACAAAGCAGTTGATGCTATGTGAGGCGATTGCTTCGACTTTCATTTTCATTTTTTCCTGCATTGTATCGTTAGAAAAATGTGGGAGCTATGCAAGCGTGCGAGTACCCGTTCAGCCCGCTCGAGCTCAGGAGGTTCCCTGTTGATTACTCTGGCTCCAAAGATCTTGATCTTATCAGTGTCCATTGCTTGGAAGGGACTAGGCGTTAGTTCTAGATCAATACGAGATGATCGCACACGTACAAGTATTTGCGATTAGGATTGTTCTCCGTCCGTTTGGGCGAGTTCACAGAAATGATTTTGTTGAGAATAAAACCTCTCGCTTTTTCTTTATGCAGTACTCCGAGCTTTTCTTGGCGACAGAGATTATGTGCAAGCATTGTACGCCGCAACGAAGACACGACATAGAGTCATTCCTCTGGGCCATGATTTCCATCTGTATTAATCAAGTCGGACCTTATGGTCAACTGACAACGAGGCATGCCACCCAGTGGGTGGCCCGGGTCGCCTGTATGAGTCTTGGTCAGACATATGCAAGGAGAGGTTTCGGGTGGAGAACTGGCATACTGCCTGTAGAGCATTTTTTTCACCTTACTTCAACCATCCGGCTATTGTGAAAGGTCTTGCAGACCTCGCCTCAAAGCTATCACCCCCAGGATCCGTGAAAATTGAACCTAATGGCAGTATATATGCGTTTTCCCCAGATGACCTTGTCACACGCGAAGAAACGATCGCGGTGCTGCAACGTATTATAGACGAGCTCCCAGAGGAAAAGCCACCATCAGAGGATGGCGTCCGGAAAGCAAGGGAAGCTTATAGAATTGGACCGAGTTTGCGATCCACGAAATTTCCAAAGATCTATGGCTAATCGTCATCGTAGAGACAAAACATCATATCCACGATACATACTACATAGACAATCACCCAGCGGCTTGAGTTCGCTCCAACATCTTATTCACCGCAACAGGCCTTCCAGAATGCGCGATATCCGACAGCCTGCTCTCTCTCATCCTCGTCAAGACCTGCAACAAGAAGGTCGGCGTGACAGAACTTTGTATATCGTTTGAGCTCTCCACGGGAGTGCTTACTCCACTACTGTTCACTCCCGATTGTGTCTGCGTCGACGGGCGTCCATGGAATGTATTCCTTGCAGAATCAGCGTGATCAGAATCCTCGTGATACCGCTCCCAGAATGTGTACATCGAAATAATTTCTTGGGCAATCGTGGCAACTAATGGCAAGGAAACGTTAAGTCCTGCAAAGAAGGCAACAAAATCCTGCGAGGGTTTCTTTGCATGACCTAATGATGTGGTGGAACTTTGTCGTGATGATCTTCTCGGGGAATTCTGTGTTGCTTGCGCATCAGCTGAATGAGACTGTTGGTGCAGGAGATCTCTAGTTGGACCATGCAAAATCACGGTGAGATAAAGCGCTGTAACGGCGAGAAGGTGGGGAGGATAAAGCAAGCAGATATCCGAGTGGTACGTGTCGTTGATGATTGACCTGCGACACTGAAATTAGTCACGAGGCAATCCTTCTTTAAAACCACTCACCAAGCTAGCTGGAATGCATCATCTGGCAACTCGAGTTGCCCCTCTCCGCTCCCCCAATACCGAGGCCCATCGTCCACCCCCACTCCGACTTCCCCAGCCTCTGCCTGCAGGTCGTTCGAGCTCTCCTTCTTGCAGATAGACATAAGCGTACGATATGGATGGAAGACTGTGAGGTCACATTCAAGGTCCGCAACGAGGTAAAACTCCATCTCAGCAAGTTTTGAATTGTCGGAAGGAAAGTATTTCATGCCGTATGGCTGTTCTGCGTGACCTGACATCAGAATTTGGAACAGAGAGATGTCGAATGAAACATACGGCTGAAGAAAAGTCGAGCCTCTGCGACCATATTCTTAATGTGCACCGGTGACTCCTCCGCTTTCCCCGCGACGTAACAGCATGCTGCGATGACAATAAACGGATCGGTCTCGCAGTACAAATTCTTGATGTAAAATCTTCGAAAAAAGACAATGGCTGTTGCAATGACGCGCTGCCTGAAGTTGAGCTTCTTCCCTAGTTTCGTTATAACTGGAAGGGTTGAGTGTCTGACTCGCTTTCCTGGATGCATGATGCTCACCATTGGTAAAGAAAATTGAGAAGAAATCAAGGTATTCCGGATCGTCCAAATATTGCAAGTCCTCAGCACGAGCCTGCTTGACAGTAGCCCGATCGACAATCCATCGTTTGCTGTGATACCCACCATAAGCCTCTCACCGGTTATGACTTTTGATCCTCCTCACTAGTGCGAACTGGCCCAGAAATCGGTGGCCATAAGAAATAAGCAGAAAATGCTGAAACTTGCTAGACCGTTTCTGGCAGCGTTACAGTCACTGCAGTATAGTACTTGTGCAGGACCCTGGAATATTTCAAGTACAGGGATCCAGCTTACATGTATGATGCGGACTCCGGAGGATCAACTTCAAGTTCACACCGGCGAGCGAATAAACGCCCATTCTCGGGATTAGCCGAAGTTTACAGGCTCTTGTACGAAACCCCAACATCATCCGGAAATGCACCGAAGGCGAAGCTCACGACTTGAAGCAACGACTGCGCTTCCTTGGAGCGCTGGAGCTCACCTCAAAAAGCTATGGCACCGGCAGCGTAAGTTGTGATTCTCGTATAGCAGAATGTGATAATTTGGCTACAGCCTTTGCACCGTAGTATACCGTATGGGGCAATGCAACGAGCAATCTGTGCCTTGGCAGTGTTCATGCCAAGTTGCGACCCTGCTGGGAACCAGCACAAAAGCGCCCAGTACATAGTAACCCAAGATAATCGACCTTGACCCGTGCGCAACATCATTAACCTCCACCAAAATGGCGGAAGTAGCGCAGCCCATCCTTCGAGTCACTGCGCCTCGTCGCCCATTTAAGGATCATGAAAATACCGTCCTCGCAGTTGCAGTCTTCCCCGATGGGTACCGTATGGTGACGGGCTCGATTGACAAGACCCTTCGCCTATGGAACTTGAAGGACGGCGTTGTGTTGAAGAAAATGGAGGGGCATCAGTCCACGGTGAAGGCAGTAGCTGTGTCAAGAGACGGGAAATTGATAGCAAGCGGTGATGAGAACGGTCAGCTTATCGCCTGGAACGGAGACACCGGTGAATCTCTCACCGAAGCCGTCAAAGTTCATTCCACTTGGATCCGGTCGCTGGATTTTTCTCCAGATGGCACCGAGCTGGCGTCCGGTTCATGGGACAAAACGACGGAGCTATGGTGCACAAAAACATGGCAGGTGCAAGGAAATCCAATTATTTGCGGTGGTGAAGTCAACTGCGTTCGGTATTCTCCCTCTGGCGAATTTCTTGCTATTGCGAGCACCGACCTCATTATATACAACCCACGCACGAAAGAACGCATCGCAACCTTAAAGACAACTGCCAGTCCATGTGCCTTTGCACTCACCTGGACGCCCAACGGCGCACGGCTTTTGTCAGCGAGCACTATTTCCGATCCCAATATACGAGAGTGGGATTCCTCGACTTGGAAGCAGGTTGGTGATCCTTGGACGGGTCATTCTGACACTATTCACGCTATTGCCGTGAACCGTACTGGCACACTCATCGCCTCCGCATGCAAAGATAACCATACGCGCCTCTGGCGACCATCAGATCGACGAACCATTGCCATATTCAAGGATACTCATGAAGTATGCTGCGTCACCTTCTCCACGGATGGCACGAACATCCTCAGCGGAGGTAGAAATATGATGATCAAAGAGTGGGCAATACCCGAAAGCGCTCTGCTAGAGAGCCCTCCTGAAGAAGAGGCGAGTTACGCGTTGATTTTCGTCCTTTCATCTTAATCTCAACTCTAATGTTTAGGCTCGCGACTCCAATTCCAAGGCTCCCGCAGAAAGCTCCCTCCCATCACTCTCAACACCACAAATATCTATTGCAACTGCGGAAACATCACAGGCCTTCACTCGAATCACCACACCCGTTCGAGCGTATAAAGATCATAAAGAAACAGTCCACGCAGTCGCGGTCTTCCCTGATGGGCGCCGGATGGTAACAGGTTCGTATGATAATATGGTTCATATATGGGACTTGAAGGATGGCGTTTTGTTGAAGAAAATGGAGGGGCATAGCGGCTGGGTGTGGGCGGTGGCAGTATCAAGAGATGGGAAATTGGTAGCGAGTGGTGACGATAACGGAACGCTCATCGTCTGGCACGGGGACACCGGCGAAATTCTCATTCCAGCCGTCAAAGCTCACGCCGGCAGGATCCGCTCGATGAATTTTTCTCCGGATGGCGCATTGCTGGCAACTGGTTCAACGGATAAAACGACAGAACTATGGAGCACAGACACGTGGAAGGCTCAAGGCAATCCAATTAATTGTGGTGGAATAATCTACTGCGTTCGGTTTTCGCCTTCTGGCGAACATCTTGCTATCTCGACAGACGGTGACAAGGATATCCTAATATACAATGCGCACACAAGGGAATGCATTACAAACTTGAAGGCAGCGAGCAGTCCAAGTTCACTCGCGTGGATGCCCGATGGCACACGGCTTCTCTCAGGAGGTCCTCTTGCCGATCCTACTATACGGGAGTGGGATACGTCGACCTGGAAGCAAGTCGGCGAAGCTTGGATGGGCCATGCTCATTGTATCAATGTCCTTGCCGTGAACCCTAATGCCACTTTCATCGTTTCCGGATCCGATGACAACCTTATGCGCCTCTGGCGGCTATCAGATAGACAAACCATCGCCATATTCAAGGACACCCACGAAGTGTACTGTGGTGTCTTCTCGACGGATGGCAAGCGCATCCTCGCGGGGGGTAGAAATATGATGATAAGAGAGTGGGCATTACCCGAGAATACTTTACGGGATGACATTCCGAAGGAACAGGTCTGTTCCCATTCATATCTCCTCCGTCTTGCACATTGACCCCAACTTTAATGCCCAGGCAGCAAGCTCGATTCAGCTGCGCTTAACACCATCGACGTCTATCGCAACGGCTGAAGCGATGCAGGTCATACCTCGATTTGCGACACCCCATCGAGCCTTCAAAGATCATAAAAACACTGTCTTCGCAGTCGCCATCTTTCCGGATGGTGACCGTATGGTGACGACTTCGATGGACCAGACCCTTCTTCTGTGGAACTTGAAGGACGGTACTGTATTGAAGAAGATGGAGGGGCATCAGAGCACAGTGAGGGCAGTGGCGGTATCAGCAGATGGGCAGTTGATAGCAAGCGGTGATGAAAACGGAGCTCTCATCGCCTGGCACGGAGTCACCGGTGAATCTCTCACCGATGCCATCAAAGTCCACACCACTTGGATCCGTTCGCTAGACTTTTCTCCAGATGGCACAGCGCTCGCATCCGGTTCATGGGACAAGACGACGGAGCTGTGGTGCACAAAAACATGGCAGGTTCCAGGGAATCCAATCAATTGCGGTGGTGAAGTCAACTGCGTTCGGTATTCGCCGTCGGGCGAATTCCTTGCGATTGCGGGCTCGGATATTCTGATATGCAATTCACGCACAAGCGAGTGCATCGCAACCCTGAAGACGGCGACCAGTCCGTGGGCTTATGCACTCGAGTGGACGCCCGATGGCACACGTCTTTTCTCAGGGGGAACAAATTCCGATCCCAACATACGAGAGTGGGATACATCGACCTGGAAGCAAATCGGTGATCATTGGAGTGGTCATACTGATTATATCTACGCTATTGCCGTGGACCCTACTGGCACCCTTGTCGCCTCTGCATGTAAAGACAACCATGTACGCCTCTGGCGGGCATCAGATCGACGGACCATCGCCATATATAAGGACCCCTACGAAGTGTATTGTGCTATCTTCTCCAAGGACGGCAAGCATATCCTTAGCGGAGGTAGAACTATGATGGTCAAGGAGTGGGAAGTGCCCGAAGATGCGTTGCTGGATGCTCCCAAGGTACAGGTGTCAGAGGTAAGTCTGCCTTTATTTGCCTTTCACCATCTCATCTATCGCAAGGATGCTTTGCCAAAGGACGCTCCAGAGGAACAGGCGACAGATAAGGTACGTTCTGTTCCACTTTCCTCTCCTTCGTCATCTCATCTGGCGTCAGCATGCTTCATCGGAGGACGCTTCAGGAGAACAAGTGACAAGCAAGGTAAGTTCCTGTTGATTTCTCATCCCTTCGTCATCCCATTTTGTGCCAGCACACTTCGTCGGAAGAATTTCAAGAGCATCACCGTGACGCAACAGACGAGGTAAGTTTCTTTATTTTCCGGTCCTTCTTCATCTCATGGGACGTAAGCACACGCTATGGGAAGATGTTCTAGAGGAGCAGGCGACATCCGAGGTAAGTTCCAGTCGATTTCTCGGCACTTCGTCAACTCATCTGGCACAAGCACGCGCTGTCTTCTTGTACTTGCAATCATGGTGTCAAGGCGCAAGACCCTCATTCCAAGGTATATTTCCAGCTTTAATCCTTGGAACGTAATGGGTTCAGAACACGCTTCACGCAGATCCTTAGTATAAGCACGACAGCTCTCAGTGCATGCATAACTGGGGATTTGCCTCTGGCAGAAGATGTACTGACACAAGAGATTGGTGATGATGCCGACAACTACAACTCTTATGCCAATCGCTCATTTGTAATGGCACGAAAATCTGATTGGGACCGCGCGCTTCATGATGCGCTTAAGGTGAGATGCACCAACTCGTCGTGCCCCTCTTAAGATAGGCTAACTTTCTTGTGGGTGTAGTCTCTTAGTATTCAGCCCTCTTTGACAGGCTATATCTCCAAAGGCATTGCCCTTTGCGGGAAAATGGACTTTCAGGACGCGATGAAAGTCTTTGATATTGCGTTCATGTTCGTAGACGGAGATTCGAAGACGACAACCCACCTTCTTCTCTTGATTAAGGTATGCCAAACCTTCCCACATATGTACCACTTGCTTCATTATGGTTTCAGGCGATTGCACTATTCAATGCAAATCAACACGAGGAGGCGATGTTGCGCGTCCAGGAGCTAATTACAGCTTGTCCCAATGCCGACATACACGCATGTCGTGTCGTGGAAGTGAGTATCACGACAATCAATCAAGCCACGTTTGTGTACCGATGCTGATTTTCAAACGTATATCAGGCGTATCTACGCGTCCAATTGGGAATCAATACCTTGGATCACAACGAAGCCGCTGACCACTTTACTAGTGCTGTCAAAAGCATTCTTTTCTCATCTAAATCAGACATTCATTCTAAATACGAGACCTTTGTTGTGGTGCGTTGATCTGATGCAACGGAAAACGTTTTGCCTAACTGCATGCTTTATCTAGCTCTTCGGGTGGGATCTCAAGTCCTTGTGGCAAACTGCAAATCAGAAACGGTGCCACGCACTCCTTCGGGCAGGTAAAATCACAGAAGCCCTGAAATCGTACCGATACATGATGGACATTAGTGATGAGGTCACGAGGGCCAGCTTCCTTGATTGGTCTACTGGTGAGTTCTCCGTGATATCAGCGACTTCAATCCTCACCCGCATTTCACTAAGGTTTCAAGCGAGATTGCGGGGCACTTTATGCTACCAGCGGAGATGCTTCCCTCGCTGCGAGCGATTATGACAAGGCTATCGAGCTGTACTCGGCGGCAATTGACCTCGATTCTGCAATGCATACCATCTTTGCAAACCGTGCGAAGGCGAAGCTGGAAAAATTGCTATGGGAGGATGCGCTGGTCGATGCACAAAAGGTACGATTTCATCTATTGTTTCTTCACAAATTCTCATTTCCGATATTTAGGTTATCGAACTCAACCCTTCCTCTTATCTTGGGTATCAGTTGCAACATGCAGCACTTGATGGAACACAGCACTACGATGAAGCGATCGAGGCTTTCCAAATCATGCTGTCCAAGTTGGAGAATAGTCCTGACGCGCAAACACCAGGTAAGCCTTAAATGACGGATGATCAAGATTCTTGATGCTTCATTCTTTCTCCAGAGCTGCGTCAGCGGTATGTCTCTCTATCCGAAGCAGAAGGTGCTGTTCGAAAAGTTGTTGATATTCAACTCGAGAACGCCCCGCCCCGTCTACTCAATACCTCCACTGGGCGTTTATGTGATCGAGAAGCACAGCGCACTGACTTCAAAACGAGCATGGAGTACAAGAAGCTTTTGTCGTCAACAATCAAGCATGCAGACCTCGGAATCGAGCGTATCCAAGCCGTTGTAATGTCATACTTCCGTTATGCCATGTTATCGCATAGGTGGACAGGGAAGGAGCCGCTGCTACAAGACGTCCAGGACAGGGTCGTATACAAGTTGGACCCAGTAGGCGGCGCCGTGAAGTTGCAGTCGTTCTGCAAAACTGCGCGTGACGCAGGTTTTCTTTGGGCATGGAGCGATACGTGCTGCATCGACAAGAACAACAACCTTGAGGTCCAAGAATCGGTCAACACCATGTTTGTCTGGTATAGCTACTCAGCGCTGACAATCATCTACCTGTCGGATGTAATGCCTTTGTCCAAGGCCGGTGCACTGGCAAGGAGTGCTTGGAACAGGCGAGGTTGGACGGTTCAAGAATTCTTGGCTCCTACAATCGTTCTTTTTTATCGGAAAGATTGGACTCTATATCTTGACGATCACTCTCCCAACCACAAGGAGTCCGTCGCGATCATGCAGGAGTTGGGATATGCCACGGGCATAGACGCACGGGCCCTCGTTGCCTTCCGCCCAGGGATGAAAGGTGCCCGAGAGAAACTCCAATGGGCGTCAGGGCGTGTCACCACGTTGCAGGAAGACATGGCATACTCGTTGTTCGGCATCTTCGGCGTACATTTACCTGTCATTTACGGCGAGAAGAAGCAAAACGCGCTTGGACGGCTCCTGCAAGAGATCGTAGCTCGCTCAGGTGATATTTCTGCCCTGGACTGGGTTGGAAAATCATCCGACTTCAATAGTTGTCTGCCAGCTGACATCAGTTCGTACAAAGCTCTGCCATCCACGCTTCCATCTCTCTCCGAAGATCAGATTGAGACATCAATCTCCACGTTGCGAAATGTCGTAGCTGTGGACTTGGCTTCCAAACTCTACAGTCTGCTCGACAACCTGAGCGTTCCTCGTTTCGCCAACTGCAGGTTGCAGTTGCCTTGCCTCGCATTTCCTGTCACAGAAGTCAGACGAAGCCGCGCCCGAGACCAGAAGGTCACATATGAAGTCAGGGCCAATGGGCTTATTGACCTATCAATCGTCAGCGAAGATAAACTACCAACCCGGCAGACATTGCTACTCGTCTATCCGTGGAATCGTTATCTCCTCGAGCAGCCCAGCCCTGAAGATGATACCAAGAGCGTGGAAGATTACTACATGACCGCTGCCCCTCATGCCAATGAACCGGGTGAATCAGATTCTCGCTGGCGAGCATCGCGATTGATCGACCGCGTTCGACAGCCTGTCAGCGCATTTTTTGATGCGTTCACTGGGCCGGTCGATTCGGAGTCCCACCTGCGAGCATTACGGTTAATTGTTCGCCTAGGACAGCCTTTCCGCGCCTTTTTGCTAGCACAGCAACGCGGCGGAGAATATGCGAGGATCGCATCGGATCATGATATTATTGCGCAAGTCCAAGACATGTCCTCTGTCCGCAAGATGACGGACGTTCGGATAATAGAGATATTGTAGCTATATGCATTTCGAGATTTCACAGGAACTTTTATTATACCTCCACAGTACCTATGTATACAATACCCCCTTTATAGTTGTATCAAGTCCAGCCCAAATCAACCCTCCAAACCTCTCATCTCAAGATCCTGACTATGCTCTGGACGGCGAAAGTGCATGGTCTCTTGTTCGTTCAGCTCATCCAACTTACTACGGTCCAGATGATCTCCATGCGAATGGTGCTCCCGAAAACTGATTACCAGCCGAGGAACAAGCACAGAGCTCTGGTTTTGGGTGTACGCTGTTATCACAGCGAAGTAGGTAGACTGTCGGGAAGGACCTTCGATCAGCTTCCTGCGGCTATGCCAGGGAAAGGAAGACATACATCTTGTGGGCCCCACACACTGATCATGAATATGACTGTACTGATCAAGTTTCTGTAGCAAATAAACTGTCATGGAACGGTGACCTAGCTAAGTAAAGGCATGTCTCACAGTGAGAAGTAGATTATGCTGTCTTGAACGAGAACCTTCATAATTCCATTCACTTGCCACCGATGCAGCATCTGCCGCATTTCTAGCGCATGCTTGACGAAGCGGCCAACGGCAAGTGCGAATTGCAGGATGGTGGTGCACAGCCCCAAGATATCATATGCCAGCGGGAAAACGGATGCTGTGTTAACGTACGGACCGCACACGGAAATTCCTGACAGGACAAACTCGGTGGCTTGCAGACATTATAATGAGAAATGATCAGGCTCCCGACAGCATCCGCTTACCAGATATTCCGCTGTCGGGACCCAGCACAGTGATGCCTACCGCAATCCCCAGACCGGCCGTAGCAAGGAAGAATATGCTCAACAGGACCAACACCCTTCTGGACTGCATGTACATGGCATATATGCGCATCGACATGATAGCTACCCCGTATCATTGAGCAGGCGAGTAAAGTTGGAAGGCTGTCGTACCTTGAGATATCATCTGAAAACCAAATTTTCCAAAATTTTCAAACCGGTCAATGGCGACGCCTATGGTCCAGTAGAACAAATCCACGATGAACACAGAATGCACAATTAAGTGAAGAAGCACTTACATCTGTTTCAGATAGGGCTTCTCAGGGTTGTCAAGTCAGCTCAACTATAAAGAACATACGTCTGTTCCATAACAAATGAACGCCATCTCTAACAAATTTCGGTCGAGGAGCTCACTGAAGGTGCCATATATATGTTCGCGTTGACTGGACACAATGGAAAGACGATGAGTGTTTGTTGCTCAACAAAACGATGGGATGAGAAGACTAACAAATGAAATAATTTCTGCAAGGAAAACATGGTGAGCAAGGATTTAGTCTGATCAAAATAGCTTTTGCACGCACATCGCAAGTATCATACCGAGGTAGCGAACCTGCAAAAATCCCGAACACAGAACTGTCAACTGGCGATGAGACCAAGTTCTGGAATTACGTACCACAACGTATAAGCTCGACATGAAGGACCATGGCGCTCTGCCGAGGTAGCGAACCTGCAAAAATTCCGAACACAGAACTGTCAACTGGCGACGAGACCAAGTTCTGGAATTACGTACCACAACGTATAAGCTCGACATGAAGGACCATGGCGCTCTCTGTCAGTCATGGTAGTGAGAAAACAAGCTGTTCACTGTATTAGTTCATGCAGCTCACCCAAACATGGTTGACCTGGGAGATAGTTGATATAATTTATAAAGATTTGCTTTCTTTCTTTTGCGAAGAAATCCTACCTCGCGTGTGAACAAGAGTGCTTTTCCCAGGGATACAAATCAGCTTCAAGCGAATCAAGCCCTATGATGATTCATCCTGAATACTTACAATAATCGTACCACACAAGGGCCGCGGCAGCGACTAATGGGTGCATCAGCTTACCTGAGAGAAGGGGGAGAAATTGGACTTACTACTACAACAATTGCTGAGTTGAATAGCCTGCAAGATCGGCCACCAATCTGGTGAGTTGTCCACAACTACGTCGCTCATGATGTTCCAAAAGTCAGTCGACTTGGAAATTTGCTGACTGGCTTTTATTTCGTCTATATCAAGCACAGCATTGAGATGCGGATCACCAAATCTGTCTAGTATCTGTCAAACATGAGTTGTATTGCTCCGCATTGCTTGCGCCTCGGTCAGCAAATTGGACACCACAGGGGTACTTATCATAGTCGAGATGAAATAACTTTGATAGGTAATAGACAGGCTCAGTTAGATTGTTTTGTTGTGATGGCATCATGATGGCTGCCATGGATGGGCGCGAAAATCATGACACTTGGGTGCGGGCCGATTACCCTGGTCCAGCGCCCAGTGTTACACTGCCCTCTTGTGTTCCGTGTATCGCTGGCACCTTACTAACATTTTGTCAGACTGGTCAAGGTTATGCATCAAATACCGACACTGCCATCCTACTCGGGGTCGGGTCGGAAAAAAGGGAAAGGGACTTTGAGGAATTGTAACGGAGTTGTGCATTCAAGTCGCGCCAGTCCATGACTCCTCACCATGTCTGTGACATCTAGTGCTTTCACCAACCCGCGACACGACGGAACCAAGTACTTCAGTGCTAAAACTCAGCAGCAGGTAAAGATCCGGAACCGTGACCGTGTGCACGCAGGAAGGATATAAGGGTGCTCGAGAGTTTTGAAGGGGACATCATCTGAATTTTGGTGCGACGAAAAGGAGGGAGACAAAGTTCTTTATTGATGCTTGACTTCCCACAAGCACTGCATGCACACGTAGCACAGGAGAAAACCTATGGGATACACCTCGTAGCAGGGGTCTAGATACAGCCTAGACATAATGCTAAGTTGTAGACTGGATGTGGGCACCACTGAAAGTGAACGAGATGTGATCCACGGGAATGGAGACAGCTATGAATGATATTATTGTGGGCCGGTCATGAGCGTTCGGTGAGGTGTACAGTCTCGAGACACGAGGATCTACCGGATAGCATAATCCCTTCTTGCACCGCTTTAGCACCCATTCCCACGTATCGACATGAGAGCTCAGGCTGATGGGCCCAACGCCGACGTAGTGCTTCTCGCTGCCAGTAGTCGCCCGCCGCTCCTCGTGCTGCTTATCAATGTCTGTGGGCATGATTATGGATCATTCTCAGCCCATATGTCCATGTGAAGATTAGCCTTAACTTACAATGTCATTGATAGCCAATCATTATAAAGCACGTCCTCAGCTAGGCCAGCTCTCGCAGCCCATCTCAATCCACCATGTCCATCCCTGCTTTCGATACCACCGCCCATACCACCTATACCCAATCACCCAATCCAACATGGTCATATGGTCAGAAAGTCGATACCACCCCCGAAGGAAAAGCCTGGGTCGCCGGCGAATCTGAAGGGTGGAAAGTCTATAACACTGCAGAAACAGACAAGGCGTACGTCCCACTCCACTCCACCAGACAAACGTTTGTTGATCCAGCATCGCGATCGCCAGGCTTCTATACAAGCTTATGATATCAGGCATCGTACCCCGACCCATCGCTTTCGTATCCACGATCGACGAGCAGGGCGTAGAGAACCTCTCCCCGTTCAGGTAAGAAGCGCTCCAGTCATCCAACACACCCATTACACACTTACAAGACTCACTCGATAGCTGGTTCAACATGGTGAGTGACACACAACTCTTTCCCGTAGTCCGATGTACGACCCCTCTCCATGACAGGTCACCAGCTACCCGCCCATCATCTCCTTTGCATGCAATGACAGTGGTCCGGGCAAGCTGAAGGACACCGCTACTAACGTGATGAACAGCCAAGGTTTCACCGTGAACATCATCAGCGAGCCTTTCGTCGAGAACGCAAACGCAACCGCCATAGATGCTCCTCCTGGCTTTGATGAATGGTCTATCAGCGGTCTCACCAAGGAAAAATGCGTATGCGTTACACCTTCATGTTCTCGTAACACCAGCATTAACGACCAGATATTCAGGTACAAGTGAAAGCCTCTCGCGTCAAAGAAAGCGCCTTTAGCATGGAGTGCGAGGTAATTCCATTTCCAGCTATCAACTCCACTCGCTCGTTCATCACGCTCCCTCCTAATTTCAACAGCTCTACAAAACCATAGATATCACGCACCCCGTGACGGGCGAGCACAGCAGCACGCTCATCCTCGCCCACGTCAAGTACATCCACATCCGCAATGACATGCTCGCTGAACGAGGCGGCGTCGACATCACAAAGCTTAAGCCTGTTGCGCGTATGGGCGATATCTCATATGCCCGTGTTGGGGATGCGTTCAGGCTCTCACGTCCGACGTGGGCGCAGGAGGAGACGACGATACAGGATGTGTTGACCGCTCTTGCGACGCTATGAGGTTGAATGTCAGATAATGGTTGTTAATTGGTAACTACATATTACTTAGATGTACCCGTTGGCATTTGCGTTCGTAGATTAGAACTACAAATCATCATAGATTACTTCGGTCTTATGGAACTAAAAGTCTTGCGAATATTGATTAACAAAGTTAACGGTTAACTGTATGTGTTGACGTCTCTTCACGACACCCTGACATGTAACTTAGATTCTTAGAATAGCTTCCTGCGCTCTGCTGAGCGCCCGGCCGACTTCAAGTTTGATAAGTGCTACCACTGGCAAACCACATATACTCCTACCTCAGATGCATCCGACTCTGTTTGCCGTGGAAGCCCTACTAGAAAATTTACCTACTTGAAACCATCGGGCCCAACCTCTGAGAAATTGTTGTCTCGGAGATCCCTTGCAGCGCTTGCCGCGACATGCAAACACTTCTACGAGCCTGCGATGGATTTACTTTGGGAGGACATGGATGATTATGGGATAACGCCACTGCTAGGCTGTGTCCCGAGGCTACATCCCTTGATATATGCTAACGGCAAACGGGTGCTGACTTACTCCCACTCTTTATTTCTTTTCTTGCCGAACACCTAAACACAGTACTTCTATTCCGGAGATGTCAAACCATTATCTGAGCACGAGGGCCGTCAATTTTTGCGTCATGCCGCTCGCGTCCGTTCATTGGATATACAGTCCGAACAACATTTTCACCTTCTCACAGGACTCCCTGTCGAGACATGCGTGTTCCCGAGACTACTGGCACTTCGACTTGTCATGGATCTCCGTCAGGGGAACGCCATCCACTGGCACCTCTTCATGTCCCATGTGCTGCGTCGTTGTGAGCTACTAGGCATTTATTCAGACTTCGAATCCATTGGGACCCACTGTCCTGTCCTGGAGAGCTTATCCGTCGGGAGCGTGACTATGCGCGCAACAGATGAGCTGCCCTACAAATTACTGTCTGAAACCGTTCGTTCATGCAAGCAACTCAAACATCTGAAATGCACACTGCTCGATTGTGCATCATGGAAACACCTCTCCGACCTTCCTACTCTTGTCACAGTCATGATTGACGAAGATGATGATGATGACAGTGATATCCAGTCGGACGCGCATAATGTCCATTTCGCGCCTTTCCTCAACATCACTTGCCTTGATTTCCGTATGAACACAGCTGCATACGTTATCACGATCATGCAACATTCAGAATTCCCCTCGCTAAAAGTGTTCAGGCTGGAGGTGAAGTTGTCTCCTGCAGAGGCTGAGCACCTTTTACATGCGCTGTCCAAATGTGGGGCATGCCAGACCATTGAATGCATAGACATTAACAGCGTAGATGCAAACGAATACCCCGTGTCCTTGCTCCAGAACCCAATTAAACACCTTTTTTGTTTCACGCAGCTTCGAACCCTATTGCTCCGTCCCAGTTTCCCCATCTACCTCGACAATGACCTTCTCATGGAAGCTGTGTCAAGTTGGCGGCACATTCGCTCTCTGTCATTTTATAGCACGCCCCTCGTCACATTTCGTGGATTGTTCGCCGCGCTCCGTCTATGTCCTCACTTGGATAGGTTCATAGCAGAAATAGATGCCGTGAATATCGATGTCGATCCTGATGCCGAGTCATTCCAACACACTTCCCTCCAAACATTGAACCTGGGCTTCTCTCGCGTAGGGGATCCTGAAGCTATTGCTGGCATTATTTCCTCTATGTTCCCTTGCATTTCCCAAGTTAACTCTACTTTTAATAGAAAGGAGTGGGTCGCAGTCAACAGACGGCTCGGATATTTGCGCTCTCGGCGGTGAACATACAACAGGACCACCCCCAATGACCTGTGCTCGTGATATATTCATGTGCGGATGTTGTGCTTGGGTTGTCATTGATGGAAGTAGAGATGGGTAATACGATGTCTGCGGTCAATGTCATACGGAGCCGTGTTCGAGACCAGAAGGTCATGTATAAAATCAAGACCAGTGGGCTTAATGATCCATTGCTCATCACGGAAGACAAGCTGCCCACTCAGCAAACCTTGTTTCTTGTCGAGCCGCCCAACCCCGCACACGACACGTAGAGCATGGGAGATTATCCTATACGTTATTATCTTGGTACTGAGATGGTTGATTTGGAGTCTCACTTGCGAGCACTATGATTAATTGTTCGCCTGGGACAGCCTTTCCGAGCATTTTTACTAGCGCAGTGGATAATTGCAACAGATCCCGATATCATCGCACAAGTCCAAGACATGACGTCTGTTCGCAAGATGATGGACATCGGACAATGGAGATATTGTAGCTGTTTGCGACCTGACGAACAGAGATATCTGAGGGACTTTTTCGATAGTGCCTCTAATATCTATTAGTACCAGGTGCAGAGCGATATTTTGGTAATGCTCTGTTATGCACTGTCTGTTCAACTAATTAAATCTGAACCTCATCTCAGGAGTGCACGATTGTTTCTATTTCAAGGAAAGAAAACCACCCGACGGCATCCAAAGTAAAATATGACAGACTACTCAACGACCCTGGCATCAGGATACAACTCATACGCGACCTGATCTGCAATAGCCTCCTCGTGGTCAAGAGGTCCATGAGGCACCCGAGGATTATTTTTATCCTCACCCACTTCCACCACCTCTTCCATTGTGAATGGATAAAGCTGATAATCCCGCAGAGAATCTATGGAGAGACGCCATGCCTACTAAATAACTACCATGGACGCGTATATAATTACCCCCATACTCATTACTACTAAGTACTTAGAATGAAATCGCGCCTCGGCCTGCTAATCCAAAGCTATTTCGGAACTTCAGGAGTGAATCTGAACGCAGTCTACTTCTGATATCGTGCCCGTGCTGAATTATACAATCAGAAAGGGTTCGTCTTTCCATTTGAACTTCTGCTACCAACGTTGTATCCTCTTCTGGACTTGCTGGATGGTGACGCAATTGACGTGATCCACGGTACCACCTTTATCAGCGTTCCTTGGGTGTATGTTGTCCCACTAGACCCATGGGAAGAAGGTAAGATAGTTGTTGCTTCTAATAAAGAAAGCAATGTCCGAGACTAACGGAGTAATATTATGTTGGCGTCAATCTGCAAATCATTCTTTAATTTCGCTCTCCGCACGTCAGCAATCAAATTCACGGTTCTGGTGCAGGTGAGTAGATCTAAGCAGTGGGAGTTAGCCTGACTGTCTCGTAATTTTGACTTTGAGTAATCAATAAGCAGACGCTGACCGCCAAGCCTGGTCCAGCCAGGGATGTTAATGATGCATCTGGTGAGTAGATCACAGGAAGCCAGGCCATAGTGCTGATTACGACTAGCTGTTTCATGTCGTATACAATATCCAAGAGGTGCCTTGGCGATTCCACACTGCGATGAAAGGTTTTGATGATTTTAACACTGGAGTATGAATCTCACAACGTGTTAATTGACGGCGGGTCCTGAACTGGCCTAGAGGGCTAAATAATTGCATTTGAACTTACTCGTGCAGAAAAATGCTAGTCCCAGATCTGTTGGGGACAGAACCATCTTCCGGGAGTGCAAGTATATTGTTTTGTCGGGATAATATCAGGAAAGCACGATAAACCATTCACTGTCTCACTCCACAACGAAAGGCCATAACCTTCGTCTGCAATAGCTGATATAGGCACTTGGAAGCGACTCGGCAGCTAGCCTCATCCGGTACACAAGCACACTTTGAAGGTCGACAGCATGGTTCAACAAATAAGCTAAATGCATGTCAGTCACGGTGCCGCGACAGGACAGTAGTTGAGGTAACTCTCCTCAGATCAACCCGTTCATGTTACATCATGGTGTACCGTGACTTGAGTAATAGGCCGACATGAGCAACAGGCAGCCACAGAAGGTGATCACCGAATGCCCGTCACGGTTTACGGTGCTCGTAGAATCTTCAGTGATATATTTTTCTGTACTAGGGTTAGGGTTATGATTTCTCCGATAAAATTGGCGGTTGCACAAACTTCAAAGTAGGCGCCGGCCCCCGGGCGGTGGCAAATCACATACTCCTACCTCAGATGCATCCGACTCTGTTTATCGTGGAAGTCCTACTTGAAATATTTGCCTACTTGAAACCATCGGGCTCAGCCTCTGAGAAATTATTGTCTCGGAGATCCCTTGCAGCGCTTGCCACGACATGCAAACCCTTCCACGAGCCCGCGATGGATTTACTTTGGGAGAACTTGGATGATTATGGGATAAAACCACTGCTAGGCTGTGTCCCGAGGCTATATCCCTTGGTATATGCTAACGGCAAACGGCGGGTGCGGGCTTACTCCCACTCTTTATGTCTTTTCTTACCGAGCACTAAACACAGTTCTGTTCCGAAGGTGTCAAACCATTATCTGAGCAAGAGGGCCGCCAATTCTTGCGTCATGCCGCTCGTGTCCGTTCATTGTATATACCGTCCGACAAACATTTTCACCTTCTCATAGGACTCCCCATCGAGACATGCGTGTTCCCGAGACTACTGGTACTTCGACTTTACAAGGATCCTGGCGATCAGAAGAACGCCAACCACTGGCACCTCTTCCTGTCCCCTGTGCTGCTTCATTGTGAGTTGCCAGCCATTTATTCAGACTTGAAATCCATTGGGACCCGCTGTCCTGGACTTGAGAGCTTATCCCTCGGGAGCGCGACTGTGCACCCGACAGATGAGCTGCTCGTCAAATTACTGTCTGAAACCGTTCGTTCATGCAAGCAACTAAAACATTTGCAATGTTCACCACTCGACTGTGCATCATGGAAACACCTCTCCAACCTTCCTACTCTTGTCACAGTTACGATTTCCGAGGAGTATTATAGTCTCCAGTTGGACCCTGATAATGTCAATTTCGCGCCATTTGTCAACATCACATGCCTTTATTTCGGTATGATTACAGCTGCATACGTTATCACGATCATGCGACATTCAGAATTCCCCTCGCTAAAAATGTTCATGCTGAACGTCATGACGTTGCATTTTGCAGAGGCTGGACAGCTTTTCCATGCGCTGTCCCAATGTAGAGCATGCCACACCCTTGAATGCATAGACATTTCCTGCGTAAATGCATTCGAGTCCCTCGAGCCCTTGCTCCAGAACCTTCTTTGTTTCACGCAGCTTCGAACCATAAAGCTCCGTCTTAATTCCCCCATCTACCTTGACAATCACCTTCTCATGGAAGCTGTGTCATGTTGGCCGCACATTCGCTCTCTGTCATTTTATAGCACGCGCCTCGTTACATTTCGCGGATTGTTCGCCGCGCTCCGTCTATGTCCTCACTTGCATACGTTCGCAGCAGAAATAGATGCCTTAAATATCGATGTCGATCCTGATGCCGAGTCATTCCAACACACCTCCCTTCAAACATTGGATCTGGGCTTCTCTGACGTGGACGATCATCAAGCTGTCGCTCGCATCATTTTCTCCATGCTCCCTCGCATTTGCCAAGTTGTTCCCTTTCGGAATAGATGGCAGTGGGACAAAGTCAACAGGCAGCTCGAATACTTGCGACTCTCGGCGGTGAACGTATAACAGGACCAGCCCCAATGACCTGTGTTCGTGATATATTCATGTGCGGACGTTGTGCTTGGGTTGTCATTGATGGAAATAGAGATGGGTAATACGATGTCTGTGGTCAATGTCATACAGAACCGTGTTCGAGACCAGAAGGTGATATATAAAGTGTAAGGACTCGTAGTCCCCTGGTGACGGAAACCCTTTTTCTTTACGTCTCATACCGTACTCCATTCTTTGCGCCACTGTCAGCATTTATATTCGCTACATATCGTTACCCTACAACGCTACCCCCTTCCCACTACATATTTAAGTATCCATTCGCGTCGTACATCCAGCAGCAGAGTATGTTGGAGTTCGCGGTCACATGACGAGCTCGTACAGTTGTGGCTGAATCTTATTTCATCGGTTTACCTATAGCCTATCTACTGTTTTGTATACCTTGCGCGCTTGCAACGGGTTCCCTGTAAACCTGGATTGGTCTTACTTCGGAAGCGCGCGCCTGAGACTTGCGGAAACTCAATAGAGTAGTGGTAGTTCTTCCCCCTTAGAAACTCACTCTTGGTCTCAATCATTCACTTCGAACTCGCACAGCTACACACAATGTAGCCAACTTACAAAATCAAGACCAATGTGCTCAATGATCTATTGCTCATCGCGGAAGACAAGCTGCCCACTCAGCAAACCTTGTTTCTCGTCGAGCTGCCCAACCCCGCACACGACACGCAGAGCATGGGAGATTACCCTATACGTTATTCTCTTGGTACTGAGATGGTTGATTCGGAGTCTCACTTGCGAGCACTGCGATCAATTGTTCGCCTTGGACAGCCTTTCCGCGCATTTTTGCTAGCGCAGTGGATAATTGCAACAGATCACGATATCATTGCACAAGTCCAAGACATAACTTCTGTTCGCAAGATGATGGACATCAGGACAATGGAGATATTGTAGCTGTTTGCGACATGACGAACAGAGATATCCGAGGGACTTTTTTTACACTTCGATAGTGCCTACAGTCTGCTCAACTGACTAAATCTGAACCTCATCTCAGGAGTGCACGATCGTTTCTATTTCAAGGAAAGACAACCACTCGACGGCATCCAAAGTAAACGATGACAGACTACTCAACGTCCCTGGCATCAGGATACAACTCATACGCGACCTGATCTGCAATAGCCTCCTCGTGGTCAAGAGGTCCATGAGAGATCCGAGGATTATCGTTATCCTCACCCACTTCCACCACCTCTTATAATTCATACACTAATTACTACTAAGTACTTAGAATGAAATCGCGCCTCGGTCCGCTAATCCAAAGCTATTTCACAACTTCAGAAGTGAATCTGAACCCAGTCTACTTCTGATATCGTGCCCGTGCTGAATTATACAATCTGATGCTGCAAAAGGGTTCGTCGCATGGCTAGCTTTCCATTTGAACTTCTGCTACCAGCGTTGTATCCTCTTCTGGACTCGCTGGATGGCGATGCAATCGAGGTGATCCACAGCACCACCTTTATCAGCATTCCTTGGGTGCATGTTATCCGACTAGAAGAAGGTAAGATAGTTGTTGCTTCTAATAAAGAAACGCAATGTCCGGGACTAACGGAGTAATATTATGTTGGTGCCAATCCGCAAATTATTCTTTAATGTGCTCCAATCTCGCCCTCCGCACGTCAGCAATCAAATTAACGGCCCCGGTGCAGGTGAGTAGATCCAAGCAGTAAGAGATTGTCTCGTAATTTTGACCTTGAGTAACTAATCAACAGACACTGACCGCCAAGCCTGGTCCAGTCAGGGATGTTAATGATGCATCCGGTGAGTAGATCACAGGAAGCCAGGTTGTAGTGCTGATTACGACCAGATGTTGCATGTCGTATACAATACCCAAAAGGTGTCTTGGCGATTCCACACTGCGATGAAAGGTTTTGATGGTTTTTAACACCGGGGTACGAATCTCACAACGTGTTAATCGACAGCAGGTCTTAAACCAGCCTAGAGCACTAAACAATTGCACTTGTGCAGAAAAATGCTAGTCCCTAACCTGTTGGGGACAGAACTACCTCGAACTCGTTCCCATTGTCCCATCGTCCAAGAGTGCGAGTGTATTGTTTTGTCAGGATAAATGAGGAACGGGTAATAAGCCCTTCACGGTCTGACTCCGCAACGAAAGGCTGCCAGCTTTCATCTGTAGTAGCCGACATAGGAAACGACTCGGGAGCTACATCCGGTAGACAAGCACACTTTGAAGGTCGACAGGATAAACAAGCTAAATGCATGTCAGTGTAACGACAGGAGGAGAGCAGTGGGAATGACTTGCCTCATATCAAACCATCTGTGCATGTTACATGGTGTGCTTGAGTAATAGGCCGACATGGGCAACAGACAGCCATATAGGATGGAAGGCGATCGCGGTACTGACGCAATTGTTAGACAGGATTTGAAGTAACGTCTGCAAATTCTTGAATCTGGCTCGGAGCTGCCACACGTATTGAAATATGTGGCGGCGTAAGCTAAGCATTGTGCAGAGGTGTACAGGAAGTTGAACTGCGATTGGCCAAGGGAGGGAGAACGCGTCTAATGAGACACGATGCAGTTGTGAAGCAGCACAAAAACGCCTAGTATACGCACCTCTTCAACTTTCGACGACGACACCCATAATGCCTACATCATTGCACGTCATCAATACCTGAGATCCGTGACTAGCTGGACTGCTCACCAGGCGCGTAACTTCATCATATGTGTTGTCATTGTCAGAGTACAGCTCTTGCTTGAGATTTATCGCCGACTCGTCCGTGGTTATGTAAGCCAGGCTGGTCACGAGGCTAGAGCTCGATACTACTGTACAGTTGTGGCTGAACCTTATTTCGTCGGCTTACTTATAGCGTATCTACTGTTGGTATACCTTACGCGTTTGTTCACTGTAAACCTGAGTTGGTCTTACTTTAGAAGCGTGCGCCTGAGACTTGTGGAAACTCAATAAATTATTCCAGATGCAATATTTAAGCTCGCCTGTCAGATCTTCAGACATGGGCGCAGGAGGAGTATCACGACGCCATGACATGTGACTTCAAGTTGGACTCTTAGAAGTTAGTGCTGCGCTCTGCTACACAAGCGCCGGGCCGCTTCAAGTTTGATACTACCATTGGCAAACCACATATATTCCTACATACCTCAGATGCATCCGACTCTGCTTCTCGTGGAAGTCCTACTTGAAACATTTGCCTACTTGAAACCATCGGGCTCAGCCTCTGAGAAATCGTTGTCTCGGAGATCCCTTTCCGCGCTTGCCAGGACATGTAAACCCTTCTACGAGCCCGCAATGGATTTACTTTGGGAGGACATGGACGATTATGGGATAATACCACTGCTAGGCTGTGTCACGAGGTTATATCCCTTGGTATATGCTTATGGTTGCAAAGGGGTGCGAGCTTACACCCACTCTTTATTTTTTTTCTTACCAAGCATCTAAATACAGTTCTTCTACTCAGACGATCCATTATCTGAGCACGAGGGCCGTCAATTCTTGCGTCATGCCGCTCGCGTCCGTTCATTGTGTATACAGTCCGACGAACATTTTCACCTTCTCACAGGACTCCCCATCGCCAAGACATGCGTATTCCCGAGACTACTGGCACTTCGACTCGTCATGCGTATCTGTCTCGGTCAGAACGCCAACCACTGGCACCTCTTCCTGTCCCCCGTGCTGCGTCGTTGTGAGCTACCAGGCTTTTATTCAGACTTGAAATCAATTGGGACCCTCTGCCCTGGACTGGAGAGCTTATCCCTCGGGAGCGTGGCTGTGCACGCAACAGACGAGCTGCCCTACAAATTACTGTCTGAAACCGTTCGTTCATGCAAGCAACTCAAACATCTGCAATGCACACGACTTGACTGTGCATCATGGAAACACCTCTCCAACCTTCCTACTCTTGTCACAGTCACGATTGACGAGGGGTTTGATGATGTCCAGTTGGACCCGCATAATGTCAATTTTGCGCCTTTCCTCAACATCACTTGCCTCTATTTCCGTATGAACACAGCTGCATACGCTATCACAATCATGCAACACTCAAAATTTCCCTCGCTAAAAGTACTCGGGTTGAACTTCGTCGCGACGTTGCCTGTTGCAGATGCTGAACAGCTTGTCCATGCCCTGTCCAAGTGCAAAACATCCCAGACCCTTGAATACATGGAGATTAACTCCATATACCGGTCAGAAGCTCCCGAGTCTTTGCTCCCGAAAGCGATTAGACACCTTTTTTGTTTCACGCAGCTTCGAACCCTCCATCTCTATTTCCCCATCTACCTTGATGACCACATTCTCTTCGAAGCCATGTCAAGCTGGCCGCACATCCACTCTCTGGCACTGGCAAACATACATTTTCTCATTACATTTCGCGGAGTGTTCGCGGCGCTCCATTTATGTCCTCATTTGCATAACCTTGCATTGCACATAGATACTGTGCATATCGATATCGATCCAGAAGCCGAAACCGACACACTTCAACACACCTCCCTCCAAACATTGGACGTGGGCACCTCTCACGCGGGGGATCCTGAAGCTGTTGCTCGCACCATCTTCTCTATGCTTCCTTGCATTTCTCGAGTTTGTCAGGGTGAATTGGAGTGGGATGAAGTCAACAGCCAGCTCGAATCTTTGCGATTCTCGACGGTGAACGTATAACGGGAGCAGCCACAACGACCTGTGTTCGGGATATATTCATTTGAGCCGGGTATTGTACTGGGGTCGCCGTTTATATTCTCATGCTTAGATCGGGAGAAGCAAAAAGGGCAGAACCATGTCTGCGGTGAATGTCCTTTTCATAGCTATCTAGTAACGCCAGGTGATGCCGTCTGCTTATACTATTACTAGCTTGTTGGCTATTTAAACATTCACTGACGGTGACTGACTAAGTCTGAGCATCTCTGTCGGGAGCTACCTGAAAGTGATTATGACATGCACAATCGTTGCTATGCTGTGAAAACGTTTCCTTGTGATCGATTTCAAGTCTCTATGCCGACGTTCTCCCCAGACTAAAGTGCTGGCCCTTGATGGAGGTATGTGCGAGCGAAGTGATGATCTAGATGCCGACCGAACGATCCCAGGAATATCCACATGGTCAATCAGCATTCTATCCTCCGTTCTAAGGCAGGGGGTAAATAGCTTTAATGATTCTACCACTGGAGTACGAGTCCACTACATGTTAATCGACAGCAGATCTTGAGCCGATCTGGAGCGCTAAACAACCGCATTTGAACTTACTCGTGCAGAAAAATACTCGTCCCCGATCTGTTGGAGACGGAACTGCTTCAAACTCGGTCCCACTGTCCCACTGTCCATGAGGAGCCCACAATAAGTTCCCTACAATCTGACTCCGCAACCAGCCCTCATCCAGTAGCCAACATGGGAAACGACTCGGGACCTACATCCGGTGGAGAAACAGACTTTGAAGGTCGGCAGGATGAACAAGTGAGCTAAATTCATGTCGGTTTTGCAACAGGAGGACAACAGTGGGAATGACTTGCCTCAGAGCTAACCATCGGTGCATGTACTTGAGTAGAAAGGTGCGGCAGCGCAGATTGGACCATTGTGCATGTGTGCAGGAAGTTGAACCGCAATCGCTGTGAAGCAACACATAAACGCACTTCTTCATCTTATTGGGGGAGCAATAATCTTTCATTACCTTCCCGCAGGTATATAAAAGAATATATTCCTACGGAGGAGGTAAAGAAGGATTGTATTGACGAATGCTGAACATGAATGACATTTCGGTTTCGTCGCCCAAGATCGTTGTGAGACTTCCGCTCAGATAAGATGATTCCGGTGAGGGTTGTATCCAAACCCGACCACATCATCCATGGCAGCAGAGAGACCAGCCATCGGTAATGGGGGATTCCTAGTCTCGAACACGGCTGGTGAAATTTTGAATGAGGTGAGAATGTTGGAATTGGAATCTCTCGGAGTCAGCCGGGGGGCTGAACCTTATTTACGGTACATAGTATACAGCGCACCTGTATTCCTTATCCACTTCGTTGGATAACACAATTTCTATCAGAGAACCGTGAGAACATCTCGAGAGTCACTGCCCAGCTGAGCCAGCTCCGACCTTTGATAGTAGTTGTCACTGAACATTAAATGCATCGGGTTCTGTTTGTCGTGGATGTCCTCTTCGAAATATTTGCGCATTTGCAGCCCATACGGTGCCCAATCCATCGTGACAAATTGCCGTCTCGAACATCGATTGCAGCGGTTGCTAGGACATGCAAAACTTTCTACGAGCCCGCAATGGATTTGCTTTGGGCTGACATGGATGAATATGGGATAACACCACTGCTAGGCTGTGTTCCGAGGCTACATCCACTGATATATAGTCGTGACAGGAAGGTCGGCATGTGCGAGTCACTCTGTCCCACCTTCTTTCTTACTGTCCATCTAGATCTTCTGTTCTGACGGTGTTGAACCATTATCTGAGCACGAAGCCCGTCTATTTTTGCGTCATGCCACCCGTGTGCGCTCGTTCTTTTTATCCATACTTTCTGTCAAACATTCCCACCTTCTCACAATACTCCCCATCGAGACGTACGTGTTCCCAAGACTACTGGCGCTTCGGGTCGTCTGGGAAGATCCCAGCATGAGGAGAAAAATCTCGCTATCGCATTTCTTCCTATCCCCTGTGCTACGCGGCTGTTTTCATCTACTGGAGAACTTATCCATCGGGTTATTCACTGTGCGCACAACAGATGAGCTGACCTTGCTATGCGAAGCCGTTCGTTCATGCAAGCAGCTCAAACATCTGGAATGTGGACCGCTCGACTATGGCTCATGGAAACACCTCTCCAACCTTCCTACTCTTGACACAGTGATGATTTACCAGGGGACATACAAAGTCCACTTGGGCCGGGCTAACGTCGATTTTTCACCCTCACAACCCTTGATTTCCGTGTGGATACTGCTGCAGACATTATTACCCTCATACAACGATCGGAATTCCCCTCATTAAAAGTGTTCAGGATGCGTGTTGAGACTTTGCCTCGTGCAGAGACTGAGCAGCTTTTTCATGCACTGTCCAAATGCAGAGCATCCCAGACCCTTTAAGACCTTGTCATTTTCTCCAAAACATTTTCGGGGGCTCGCGATCAGCCACTCCCGGAGGCGATCAGACAACTTAGCTGCTTTGCACAGCTTCGAACCCTACAGCTCTATATTGATTGTCCCATCGTCCTCGATAACCACCTTCTTTTGGGGGCCATGTCAAGTTGGCCGCACATCCGCTTCCTGGCATTAACAAACACACATCTCGTTACATTTCGCGGATTGTTTGCAGCGCTCCGTCTATGTCCTAGCTTGTATGACCTGGTGATGGACATAGATGCCGTGAATATTGATATCGATCCCAAAGCCGAAGTCGAGTGATTTCAACACACTTCCCTCCAATCTCTGGATGTGAGCTCCTCTCACGTGGTGGATCCTGAAACTGTCGCTCGCATTATTTCCTCCATGCTCCCTCGCATTTTCCAAGTTGCTTCCTTTCAGAGTTTGGAGTGGGACGAAGTCAACAGGCAGCTCCGACACTTGCGATTCTCGGCGATGAGCGTTGATGAGCTCGACCTATACCTGAAGGAAAACTCAGCACAAAACAAACACCGATGGGCTAGTGATTGTAAGTGAGGGGTAATGGCGAGAGGCCTAAGTGCTGTTGTGCGATGTTCATTTAGGGTCCTGAACTGACTCTAAGTGTAATAGGGGGTGATGGGATGGTAGGATGAGTTTGGAGGACTTAGAACACGACTGAGGCGAAGACGGGGAACTGATCTGCTATACCCAACTGATGGGGGAAAACTTCTGCGGGAATCCGAAGTACAAGAAAGTAGGTAGTGCATATTTAAAGTAAAATAAACTATCAAACTGGCTCGAACCATGTGAAACTGGCCAAAAGACTGAGGTGTGGTGCCTGGCGATGCTAATCTGCGAAGTGCCTGGAGACGCTGGTCCGCGATCCGACCTTGCTGAATTGGGACTGGTGGCTGCGCACGAACACAGACGAACACGAAACTGCAAGCTGGGGGCTCAGCGTGATCTGAAGCTCATCAACGTATGGCAGGACTAGCCCCATGACCTGTGTTCGTGATATATTCATGTGGGGGCGTTGTGCCATTGATGGAAGTAGAGGTGGGCAATACGGCCCGGGTGTCTGGCACTGTCTGCGGTGAATGTCAGACAGCCGCGTTCGAGACCAGAAAGTCATATATAAAGTCAAGACCAATGTGCTTAATGATCTAATCACGAAAGACGAGCTGCCTAATCGGCAAACCTTGTTTCTTGTCGAGTTGCCCAACCCCACACACGACACGCAGAGCATAGGAGATTACTCCATACGTTATTTTATTCTCTTGGTACTGAGACGGTTGATTCGGAGTCTCTCCGACCAGCATCGCGATTGATTTATCACGCTCAAGCCTGTTCAGCGCAGTTTATGATGCACTTACCGGGTCGGTTGACTCGGAGTCTCACTTGCGAGCACTGTGATTAATTGTTCGTCTGGAACAACGCATTTTTGCTAGCACAGCAGCACGGTGGAGAATACAGGAGAATTGCAATAGATCACGATATCATCGCACAGTCCAAGACATGACGTCTGTTCGCAAGATGATGGGCGTCAGGACAATGGAGATATTGTAGCGGTTTGCGACCTGACGAACAGAGATATCGAAGGGACTTGCCTCTATTAGTACTTAGGTACGCAACGATATTTTGGTGATGCTCTGTTTTATGTACTGTCTGCTCAACTAACTAAATCCGAACCTCATCTCAGGAGTGCACGATCGCTTCTATTCAAGGAAAGAAAACCACTCGACGGCATCCAAAGTAAAAGATGACAGACTACTCAACGTCCCTGGCATCAGGATACAACTCATACGCGACCTGATCTGCAATAGCCTCCTCGTGGTCAAGAGGTCCATGAGGCACCCGAGGCTTATCATTATCTTCACCCACTTCGACCACCTCTTCCAGATTTTCGACAACGGCTCCAGGATGACCCTGATCCTCCGGCTCACCAGTGCGCGTACCACTACCCACATCACCGTCATACACCTTATCCTCTTCTCTCGTAGATGACGGTTCCTGTGCCGCTTCATTGGTCGGCTCAAATTTCACCACGCTGATCTCCTTCTCGTCTATATCAACCGGCACATCCTGTGCAATTATCTGGCTTTTGATCTCCTTCTGCTCATCCTTAGCAAATACATCCCGCCCAGGCTCCGCCGCGCCAACCGGGGCGGCGGTGGTATGGTCGTCTTGAGGCGGCGCGACCTCATCTTGCCCGAGTTTGTCCTCGACCACAATGGGCGCACGTCCACCGGGCTCACCGCCGATAGTCGCCATTGGAGTGCTTCGGTTCAGAGTAGGAACAGTAACACCTGAATACTGAGAGTACTGTACAACGTTTAGCCGGAAAGTCGTTCATGAGTGATCTGCGACTTACTTCATCCAAGAACTCATTGCTAACAGACCCTCATGAATACTATTCCTCCTGATGTAACATCTAAGACTCACCATGCAATATCCCACGTCTTAACCCACCGTGCACTCTCGCACTTCTTTTTCGTCCAGGGATCGCCATAGGCCAGGGGGCTGAACTTGGAGAATGTCATGATCGCTATGATCATAAGGACAGCAGCGATCTGTAACCTAATTTTCGGTCGTAGAGTTGAGGTGACGAGGTCGAAAACGGCACCGTTGAGCAAAACCGCGAAGTACAGCGCAGGGAAATAGTGGTGAAGGAAGAGTTGACGGCCCATGAGGAAGAAGGGGAAGTAATGCAAGCAGTACCCGACGAAGAGAAAACCGCAGAGGGAATCGTACTTGACTACCTTGGCTATAACAGGATCTGGATCAGAATGAAACGACACGGAACGACACATATTCTCACTATTGTCGAAATCGCGGTATCCTCTCTTTGCGCAAAGTATGAGGAACCCTCTCACAAGCATATATATGATGACAGAGGCTGTACTTGACCACCAAACAAATGGATTACCGATTAGGTAGATTTGGCGATGATCCTTGACCCAGAAGTTCTGATGCGCAAGTCATCAGATATGAACCTCCATGACAACGAACGACTCACAATACCACGACGAAGACCGGGCCAGGTCGAAGGTCGAGAGTCATACGCGTGGCGATCGGTCAATCCAGCATTCGTTGTCCACATGACCCGTTGTAGCTCCCAGAACTTGGAAAGGAAACCAGGGATCTTGTAGTTGACCCTTGGAGCATCAGCCGGTACTACGAAAAAGTGATTGTGAAAACATGCTCGACTCCAATAATACGCAGACCTACGTTGTGGATGCTTGGCAGCAGTCTCGACGTACCACAGCGAGTTGGCCTTAACAGCGTTCTTGTTGCACGTGACCTCCTGTTGTTCGAATCCCCACTCAGGCAGCTTTACCTTGTGCGAGAAGAGGTAGCAGCCCGAATGTAGGTGCCTAAGCTTGAAATGCGTTCTTAACGTCCTCAGGCGCTTGCTCGATTGCTTATCACTGCCGTCGCCCTTTTCAATCTCAACGATCCAGTCGTCGTTGATGTCGCCGACGAAGCCAGTCATGCCATACGCTGAAACCTCGTTCTGGAAGTCGACATCTGAGACGGGCGGGCGGACCTCGTGTGAATGCAGTGCCTTGTCTGTCACGATATGCCTTAGCTTGATGCGGGAGTGATCTTCGATGTATACGATAGGCTTGTGCTCGTAGTCGTACTGTTCATAGCCATCAACTGTTGCATTGAGCACCCGCCAGATATTGTTCTCATCCCTATGAGGGTATAGTGTGATTTGTTGCTCTGTTGAACCCATCAACGGGTGATCATAGAGTCAAGGCCAACACGTACGTCCACTTCCTCCAGGGTAGTTGTGAGCATGGGAATGCAGATAACCTCCTTGCGTATTCAGATGTCGGATTGTGATATCTGAACCCAATGCAACATCTATTGCAAATGAATCAGCATAACGATGCGCAGCAGCACAGTACACAGACCTGCATAGGTGTCTTCCATCCCATGCCCTAGTGTCTGTCTGAATTCCGAGCTCATAAACGCGTCTCCCTCTCCTGAACTTCCGAGAATTGCGAAATGCAGCTGGAACATTATCATGTAGAACAGGATAGGTATCAAGATCAGACAGACAGCCCGCGCGAAGAAATGCCTCGCCCACGTCCTTGGAGTAACATGAAGGTCGCCCAGCAGGAGCCACAATTGCAAGACGGTGCACGCACCAACCGTCGCAATGGTGAAAAGGCCGACCCATTTGCAGGATACGACAGCGCCCAGGGACAAACCAGTCAGAACGAGCCACGTCCACCACTGTTCGGTGAATGGTTCCTTCTTATCTTCATTCGAAAACCCCACAAATAAGAAGGTAGTAAGAGCGGTGAAAAACACAAGGGGAGAATCCAGGAGGATATGGCGGGATTGTGTGACCAATCCATTCTCGAATGTCAGAAATATTGATGCGAATAGTGCAGTGGTTGCACGACAATCAAGAGCTCGTAGGGTGAGATATGCGAGTGGGACAGTTGCAACACCAAATGTAGCGGGTACCATTCGCATGGCAACGTATGGCACATTTTCAAATACCCTAGTTAACACACGCTCAACATCGGAAAGAAGTGGTTTAGCAGCACACTCACTTTCCAATATCCTTGAAGTCAAAATCACCATCGAATCCAAATACGAAAGCCGCCGCCGTGATAAGCAACTTTGCAAGAGGAGGGTGCACGTCGACGAAGTATCGTGTTTTGATGTAGCGCGATGCAAACTTCCCAAAGTGCACCTCGTCGAAACTGGCGAAGGCTCAACATTTCAAATGAGCAGAACGAGCATCTTGATTACTCACACTACGCTGTTTGGTTTCGATATACGGAACATCCTGACGCCAGCTGCAACCAGAAGGACAACAGCCAACAGTTTCCATTCTCCAGGTGTGATGCTGAGACCACCAGGCGAGTGACTTCTTCTGCCAGGTCCATATCCCTTGGAAGCTGCTTCTCGCCGCTCGTCTGCACTCAATTGGTCATGTCGTATTGGTGGATATTTGTGAGATGAAGGAGCGACATGAGGAAGACCGGGCGGCGGAGTAGCTGGACGCCCAACCCTTTTTGTGGCCATGAACGAGGGTGGAAAACAAAACGAATAATGACAAAAGTACACTAGGTGTCAAAGGGGGTGCTGCGGCGACTGAGCAACCAACACCGTCAAGGACGGTTGAAAGGATATGACGTGTCGGAATGTGTTGAAGTTAAATTGGGAGATTTGGCGAATACAGCTGCCAGGAGCCCACGGATAAAACGTATGGATAAGTTCTTAGTAGTAACTGTGCTTCCGCGACCTGACGTGGAAGTTGTTTGTTCTTGTTGAATCTTCAAGGCCTTGGTCAACAAATGAAAACAACCACTGCTAATTACTTCAAAGCCAAAAGGCTCACTTTAGTGTACTTATGTACTATTGCTCGTGATTCGACGTCAACAACCATCTCATGATGAAGATCTTTTGAGTTATGCTCTAGACATTACTCAAAGATTTTCATCATGCCCTGTAGTTGTTAACAGATTTGGTCACCTCAAAGTCAACATTCAAGTTGCTCAGGCTGCAGCCACGAGTGACGAGCAGTGACTGACAATCTTCCCTAGCTCTTAGTCTCAACGCGGCCAACTGCTTTGCATCACCTTCTTCTCTTGCCTACATTCGAGAGAAGTTGGAGGAAGGCGAGATTCCCGTCGAGTACGATGGTCTGCATCGAAAATGTATCAGTTGCCTTTGGCTCAAATTTCAGGTGTAATCAAGTCGTCTGGAAATATATGCAATAGGCCATAATGTAAGTCGAGGAATGGTAAATAGGTACGTCTAATCCATTAATATTAATCAGTAAATTGCTATGTATATGTAATGACATATCAGTCAGATTCCTCGGGTTCGGACACCTCCTCTTCACTCTCAGACTCCTCAGCAGGAATAACAAGAACAGACGCGCCCCCATCCTTCGTGACGTGAGCGCGTGTCTTCATGAGAACATAACGCCTTCCAAAGCGACCAAGCTTCAGGGCTGGCATAGCATCCCTTTCGGTTGTCCTTGGTCCAACAGATTCTACATTTTGGGGGAACACGCCAAGCCCGGGTGGCGCAAGGACGATCGCCTCTCCAGTCTGGACGACCAGTCGCATAAGCAGAGTCCCATCTCACACTCTAGCATCCGACGTACCTGGAGCTTAACAACTGTGTCGAACGCTGCATCTGCAGAAACGTCCGCAGTGATATGCCGCGCAAGGTGGTCCCACCACGCCGGAGAAGAAAATCGATGCATGATAGCGACAGTGCACAAATCCAGCAGCACAGGCGGCACAACAGTTGGCTCTGCATTCTGGGTGAGCCCTGCATCTTCTTCGACTGGACACTGCAATCACCTTGGGTAGAAATGATGACGCAGATCGCTAGATGCCTCTGCTCTCTCGTGAGGGTCAAAAGAGCCTTGGTTAGACCCGAAACCCCTCTGTTCATGGACAAGTACTACAGGGTGTGAAGCAGCATACCTTCGAAGATACAGTGAGCCAAATACCTTGTGGGCTTCATGACAAGAACCTTTCCAGTCTCAACCTCGGCCCTCACGAATAGTCTAGTGACAATCTCAAACAATCCACACACAGACGCTGGGTCAATGAATGGGTCAGACAAATCAACAATGGTCCACTGTCCTGCAGCGAAACGATGACACGGAGTTGATCTGGTCGCAGGAGTATTTGATCTGGCCGCGCCGACATTGGCGTACGTCCTTCAACCGAAGGGAGTTGGCTCTGGACAGTTGGACTCCATGAACGAGTTCAAGAGCGTCAGGCGCTGCTCGAGGCCAGCACTTTGTACGGGGTTGAAGGTTCTCCTCTTGTCGTCAAGTCACGTCAGGAACCTCCCGTATGAGAACATTTCCCCCAGTTCACGAAGGATGTTCTGGAAAGAGGCAATCAGGCTCTAACACAACCCAGATATATTAGTATTAGTCACTCACCAGAACGATCTGTATATACAGCGGCACTGAATCAGAGGACCCGATGGCGATCATGGAGAGAAATGCCTGTGCGTCCAATCCCGCCTCATTGAAGAGTAACGGAGTTACTTCGACTTCCTTTCCGAGAGGTGCATAAATCGCCTTCATAGTATTAAGAGAAGACTTCGACACGAAGACTCGCACTTTCGGTGGCCTTACACCTTCGCCCCTGCCCGTTGGGACACCAACCCACGCAGCTTCACTTGGACGTGAGCCTTCTCCAAAATGGAGGACAAGTCCCGCTAAAGGTTGCTCCAGAGAACCGATTTCTTGGAGTTTCGGGAGAAGCATGTTCTCGAGGAGGACCGAAACCGTATGTGATTTGCCAGAGTCTTGTGCTCCACATACTACAGCAGAGAAAGGTGCGTTCTAGAAAGAACATGAGATGCCTGAGCTAAATCTTTATCTGAAGGACTCACAGTGTTGATATAAAGTCTTGGATCTGCAGGAACGTGGGTGCTTGATTTCGAACTTGACCCAGAACATGAATATTTAGGACACAAAGAGTGAGAAACGTCATACTGTATTGACAATGTTTCACCCATCACTCCATACTGTGTGGAATGCTTCTTGTATCCAGCAGCGATATACGCTTCTCTCGTAATAAGGGGTGCAGTCTGCAGTTCGTGATCCTTGCTGAGGTCTTGCGTATCCACCTCCAAACCCCGGAGGTGCTTTAACTCTACCTACATCGAAGAGAATTGTGCAGCTAACAGCTGTCAGTAGAACATATTCTTGCACCTTTCACAGTTTTGAGGTCACACAGAACAGAGGACCGCTCATCATTTGATTCCACCAGCTCTACAACACTTTCCTATTGGATTTGTCAACGGGATAGAAGCCGAAGGTACACTTTGTGCATACCACAGGTCTGGTCGACGCATCAGCTGTCAGTATAGCAGACTTGTCTGCTTTTGGCGCATCCAAATTTCTCGAGGTAGATCTACCAGTCCTTGAATGGAGCTATAAAATCCTTCAGTACCAAGACCGACAACAGAAGAATGCGGTTAGTTACGTTGGTCGTGAATGTGAACGGTATCGGTTTCGTCGGCGTCAGGGTCTTGCGAATGGCCATAACCGCACCAGATGCACCGGAGCTTGCCTGGAAGGCGGACGGGAGGCAGGTTTCCGAGAAATTACAGTGCCCACTCTGCTCCTGGTAATTGCTTTAACTGGAGGCGGATTTGATTCAGAACTTTCAGCACTAAACTGTTCACAAAACCTTGTCAGTGGAGCTATCTACTCGAGTTTTGACCAGCAACGCACCACGAACTAAACCAAAGTCGACTGAGTAAGACGTCACCATGATTCGTAGTTGCCACATCAATGAACGTCAATGTCGCATCACGACCATGGCAAGCTCGGCACTACCGGGTCATTTTCACCTGCCAATCACATTGCGAAGTTTGTCAATGGTTCTAAGTACATAACTTACTAAGTACTTCAGATATTTCAACTTCCGTCCACCATTATTAAATATACGAGAATTAAGATCTAGAGCGCCAAAGTACTACGTACTTATCGCGATGCATTGATATCATCGCCCACTCGCCGCGGCCTCGCCATCCGACTCTAGTACCGATTTGGATCAATGTGCTGACAAGATAGCAGGTCGCAATATGCAGAGGGAAACGATGAAGTTTGTCAATCGTCAACAGTGGAGTATCGCTACCGCGACCATCATAAAGTCGTATGGTGTCTGTCCCTTGCTCCGACCTGTATGCTTTGTTAGATGCTAATCTGAAATTACACGAGTCCTTACACTGGCAGCAGGCCTTGGGCTTGTCCCCGTTTATGTACCCAGCGACACGTATGCGGGGTGAACCCGAGTTTTATCATGTTTATCATGTCTGTTTACTGGTCAGTGTCAAGATGGATAATGTGGGCTATTTACGCACCGAAATTGACCACATCAAACACTTTCGCTGATCCATCTGCACTTGCTGAGACCCCAGTAATAGGGCTCATGTGCGCACGGAAATGCTTCACAAATTCGATTCCCTTCTCTTGCTTCCAAAATTTTAGATGTCCATCAATCGACGTAGTGATGACGAAGTCCGTCCTATTTTGACTCGTTGAGATCTTCGCTCTACAGCCATTTCCTAGAACTCACTTGGTGACGACGACAAAGTTAAGATAGTCGCGGTGCATGAAGCCTTTTATAATACTGTTCCGTCATCTGGGAGGTGGTCTAGGTATAGTTTCTCTTGAGGCACTAGGAGTGTTAAGCAGTAAGTGTATGATTCGTAGCCAGTTATATATGACCTACCCCGTCATTTCCTTTTGAATCCACCTTTGGTCCCAGCAGACATAGACATAGACCAACATCAACATCGCTGTCATCTTGGTTCATGTCTGTGTCGGCAGCCGGCATGGGACCATCTTCGCCATCCTGGTCATCGCAAGTTTCTGAATCATTGTTCGAGTTTCTGTTACGCTTGCCGAGTACGCTTGTATCCTGCTCTGTATCAGACATGAGAACGAGTGTATCCACGTGACTAATTCCAAGGCATTTGTTGAATCCAAAGCCTTTGCCAAACAACCACTGTACATGCGTGAGAGTCCGGATGAATTCCTTGATACTGTTGAAGGGGAAATCACTTTCTTCTGATCTGTGATGAAGGCGCGGTATTAGCCATTCGCAATGCAATCACAATGATACTGGTCGTGTCGTACCCGCTGATAGTATCTGGGAAAAGTTGAGAACGTGCCACTATGATCTTGATGCACTAGAAATAGCGGTGAGCTGCGGGCGACTTCATTTTTTGGCTTGTCTCAGGAAGTAGATGCTTTCGATACCCCAACCTCGAGCCAGAATTCGACACCACATCTCATACGATCCCCTTCTTCACCTTCCCAGAACCTCTCACAACATCCCTTCTTTCGAGATCAATACTCCCTTCCTAATGAACATATCTTCAACAATCTTGTCTCAGAGCGACGGATACGCGCAACGGCCTCTCTTGCATTATCAACACCTGCACCATCTCCACGCCAGCCTAGTGGTAGATCAAAAAGGCCAAGACTCCGAAGCGTAGTAAGAGCATGGCAGATATGGCAGGCCTAGTAGGAGGCGATAGCGACAGCAGCGCGCTCACGCAAGAGAGTGGAGACGAGGGTGCTGCGGCTACCCCCAGGGACAGCATTATCGCGGGCACCGAGGCTGGCACGGACTCCGAAGAAGAACCCCCTGACGTACAGGAGGCATCGCCTGGTAAAATCATTTTGCTCTCACCCTATTCTCGACTGATGTGTTCAGGTCAATCGAAAGCCGCACGAGGATGTGTAAAACAGCTTGCGCGACGTGGAGCGGCGGCCCGAACCAGGGCAGGGTCAATGAGTAACGCACGGGGCACCAAGAAACGAAAGAAGTAGTGTTTCGTGTTCGTTATCGTTTTGCTTATTATGACTCCATTATGTGTTTTCACGATGGCAGGCATACCCTTATCACGGGTTACACTATGTATCTGTTACCACGCCTTCGTTTTCCATTTGGAGGCATTTCAGCAGCAATCTCTAATATGTACCTCGAACACCCCAAGACCTTTTACCTGTCACCTGGACTCCGAATCGAACTCCCTGCTAACCTTCACAGTTCCACCATGACGATCATGGACAATGGTCCAATCGAATCCATCAGATGAAATGCCATAGACTGATGCATCACTCCAGTTTCGTCGTAGGCGAGACTGGCGGAGGCACGCAAGATATGTCATAAGGTGGCGTAGAGCAGGGCCGTCAACACCTCATCCATTCTTCGCTCGAACAACTACACGAAGGGATTGGAAGCTGGGTTGGCGCTGAGTTTCCGCATTAGTGGAGCCGATGTTTATGGCGCGGCTCGGTTAAGATGGGTTAAAATCGCCCAAAACCGTAACCCGGGGCAACCGTGGTATGTAGTCCCTGGTTGTACGCTGGTCTGTGCTCATTGATGACTAACTACTAGCTTGCTGCTGTCATTGATGAGTACAAGTCTGGTGTCTACAAGCAGAGGAAGTTCGTGGCCAAGCTATATCAACCAATCTATAACTCTACAGCAATGTGAAGAATGACCATTAATGTCATGTGAACAAGTGCTGGATGATTCAAAAGAAATGCATTCGACTGCAAATGAAATGGCCGCTTAGCTCGCGCCAATAGCTCGTACACCTGTATATAGATCAACTCGCCCAGTCACTATATTCCCATCCTTACCAGACGCTAGTATCCAAGACATAGGCACCATAACTCGTTACACCACTAGCACCAGTGACAAGATCAAGATCCAGGACGGAAGTACTATCTGTAGGGACTCCCATTCCTGTACGCCCCGAACTACGACGAAACCCAATAAACTCCGTCCGTCATGACTCATCGATGCAACGAGCCTTACTCGTCGCGTCCGAGTCCTTTCGGACACATTCCCTTTCATTCTTACTTCCTTACTTCCTTACTTCCTTTGTTCCACTACGCCTTAGACGCTTTGACCCGATTGTCCAAGCAACACAGCCACACTCTTCCTTTCTCTCCATGCCACTCGCTTTGACTTCACGCTCGCATCCACTGCGCTTTGGCCTTCATCCTCTCGTATATAGAGCCCCATGTACATTCATAGTAGACGTCACAATTTAGACCCAAGTTTACTGGCACGTTCCGTCCGTTATCCGCAACTAAGCTTCACAAGATCTTATCATCACATCCATCCCTCTATTCTCGATCGACCTTTTCCCCTTCGAACTCGCATCACTCATCGTTGCTGCATCACACGCAGTAGCAACCTTACATATCGAAGACATTGATATCATTTTATTCGGGACAGGCCGGGCTACTACCCCTACGTACCCTGCCTCTAAATCATTCACTCCGCTCGTATACTCACACCTCTAACATCATGCACTATAACGCCCTCCCGCATTTCCGCCCTCTACCTCCAGATCTTCTACGCGCACAATCCAACACTCGCATTCATAGGCGCGACTATATCATTAGTGCCCATCCTCTTCGCAGATCCCACGAGCACCTGGATAGCGCTCGCATAGTCAGGAACCATACCCATATCTACAACGCCTCAAGAAAGACTAACGACCAGGTGCGCTGGCTAGACAAAGTGCAGAGATAGTTCTAATCTGGTCGCTTTCCACTTTTTAGGACGAGACGAACTTTGGTATGCTGAAGCTATCAGAAATGATATCGTAGGAACGCGAGCGGAGTCCTCGCAAAGTGGGATGATGCTCAGGATGTGGAGCAGTGGGCAACGCATTCTGCAAAGCTGGATAGTTTGTATGCGCAAAATGGGAAGGCGTGATGAGCAAGACAGGGGGCGGTTTGCTACGACGCGGGGCAGTGTCTACACCTCCAGACCATAAAGTGCGATTGAGTTGAAATGCAGATCGTCAGATAGATTCCAACAGCCTAGATATGGCATGATGTGTAAGGTTGTAGGTATACAGAATGGTATAATAGTGGCGCACACCGTCGTACGTATCTCCCACATCCCAAACAATGTCCAGGTACTAGCAAGTCGTTACCAGTTTGAGCAGGCTTCAAATTTGAGATGCTAAGATGTTTGACGTAATCACCCACTTGACTTATAGGCTGGTCAAGAGTCTAGTTCGCAGGTCTAACCCTCGCAGGACAAGACGGTATGAAACAGTCCGAGTCGAGCTTTACGGAGACCCACCTCGACCATACAAACATGGTCAAGCTCGAGATGTAGACTGTTTCGGTCCTCGCTCATCACCGTCTCGTACTCAGAGAACAAACCTGAATGCGCAGTAATTGACCACAAAATGAATTTGGATTTGCAAAGCGACGACGAACGAAACCCCACAACCCAACCAAGTTATAAATGGAACGGAACACAACGCACCTAAACAAATATCCTCCTCCCTCCCTGGCGCCAACTACTCATGCGCCCCTCGGACCACAAGATCGCCGCAAAAGAATATGAGGGCGTCAAGTAGTTTATTTAGACGCGGACGCAGTGGGCAAGGGAGCGATGCGGTCTCTGAACCTGTTGGATGAAAGTGGGCACGATGGGGGAGACTTGCCATTTGTCCAAGCCAGAGTTGTCGGTGATATTCAAGGACTTCGTCTGTGAGTATGCGACTAGCACAGGCGAGCCTTGCATGCCGGTCACAAGCGATGAGATCGAGTATGGGATGCCGGAATTCTGTAGTCTGAATCAACCTGTAGTCAAAGTTGGTCGAGTCGGAGGGTATGAGTTTCATGCGAATTTATGCACAGATGGCGCCCACTGGAATCATACTCGAGCCTGAGAGTCCCTGATCATAATAGAAGCAGGTGTATAATTGAAACTCCGCACTCTATCAGTCACTCCATCGTTCAACGTCCTCAATACTTCAGAGCTTCACACGATATGGCACCTACTGAAGACATTAGAAAGAAGTTCGGGCGCTTTCGAATTCTCGTTGTGGGACGAGCAAATGCGGGCAAGACCACCCTCCTTCAGAGAGTCTGCAACACCACAGACAAACCCGAGATCTTCGATCGTAAGGGAAACAAGGTAAGTCCCCACTTCTGTGGGACATCAGACTCACCTAACATTCAATCGCGATCAGATCGATGCCACCGTCGTGCAATCCTCCCGCGATGTATGTACCCACACACTATGGACCGATGTTGACAACTATTGACTTCTATCAGCGCGGGTGCCATGAAATTAAGAATGAAATGGTGTTCGGAAGCAACCCGGACTTCGTGTTCCACGACTCGTGCGGATTCGAAGCCGGAAGTGAGGCTGAATTCAAGGAGATGAAGGAATTCGTTTTGGAGCGTGCATCTGCTGCGAAACTGGACGAGCGAGTCCATGCTATATGGTAGGCAAGAATTTCAGAGCGGCGCTACTTGTTGGTAATATTCTGTTGTAGGTATTGCATCCCTATGGATGAGTGCCACCGAGCGATCACGAAAGCTGAAGAAAAGTTTTTCTTTGAGTGCGACACGAGCAGCGGTACATGTCTAATCGTAACTTAACCCTCTACATGCTGGCTGATGACGGATTACGTCAGTTCCCGTGATTGCAGTGTTTACGAAATTTGATGCGTTGTGGGACCTCTACATGCTGGCTGATGACGGATTACGTCAGTTCCCGTGATTGCAGTGTTTACGAAATTTGATGCGTTGTGGGACGATGCATTCAGACAACTCAAAGATTCAGGATTAACACGGATGGAAAGCAAGGCAATGGCGCCGGAGAAGGCAAAGGAGATCTTCGCCAACATGAAAATCTGGGATCGACTGCGTGAAACTCAATACCCCCCCAAAGGCTATGTATCTTTGACTGGTTTGTCGACCCATAATTGCATCTGCATTGTGTATAACTTGTGTTATTTTAGAAATGGACAAGGATAATGCTGATTGTGGACCACTGCTCGAAGGCACGACTAATGCCTTGGGTGAGGAAGCAATGCAAATATTACTAATATCGACACAGCGGACAAATTTGGCACTGTGTATCAAGTATGCTGTGAAAAGGTATGCTCATTGGTATATCAACTCCCAGATATATCTGAGAGATCGGAGGTCACTTATGTTGTACATTGGGAAAGAGGGCATTACTAGAATGTCACAAGGGTGGTCTGAAGAAATTTGTGGTGAGATGCAGAGCAACATTGCAGTCTGGTTTCCACATGTCAAGGTGAGGAATTAAGGCATCTCATGGTGGCTGG
>KV448343.1:7501-42878 GCA_001658105.1 Rhizopogon vinicolor AM-OR11-026 | reverse complement strand
AAGGCTCCATTGCGGATATCCCATTTATTACAGGAGATTGTGACGACGAAGGAACTCTCTTTTCATTTTCTACCCTCAACATCACGTTAGTCTACTGTCATATCATTTTAGCAGAGCTAATTTGTTTACCAATTTTCAGCACGGACGCTCAACTTGCAGAGTATCTTCAGACGTACTGGTTCCCCAGTGCTCCACCTGCTGCAATCGAACAACTGTTGATGTATTATCCTCAGGACCCCACTCAAGGTTCCCCATATGATACGGGAACCCTCAATGAATTAAGTCCTCAATTTAAACGCATGGCGTCATTCCAGGGCGACGCAACATTCCAGGCGCCCCGCCGCTTTCTCTTGCAGCAACGCTCTGGCAGTCAGAGCACTTGGGCGTTCCGTGAGTAAGATTCAGCACCTTGGCAAACAGCGTCTAATATTTTATCTAGTGAACCAGCGTTTGAAGTCAGTTCCTGTACTGGGATCAGTGAGTTGCGTCACAGTAGTCCTAACCTATGGCACTGACGTTCTTTGTCTCCAGTTCCACTCATCGGATTTGTTCAATATTTATGCCGGAAATGACTTGGCGTCGTACCTCGTTCGCTTTGTCACTAACCTTGACCCAAATGGGTCCGGGACCCTCGCGTGGCCGAAGTGGACTACCAGCTCACCGAACCTCCTCACTTTCCTCGACGGCCTGATCACTCAGCAGATCACACAGGACACATACCGTGCTGACGCAATTGCCCACATGATCAATGTGAATCTGCGATACTTAAGATGAAAGGGTTTCTTCCTTCTTTATTTATGTAATGCATTAAAATGACACGCTATGGGCTGGATATGCCAGGAGTCCGCGACGGTTGAATGTTGAACTGTCAACCGCCGCGTGATATTAGATGTTGCCTATCACTTTTTCGTCTAAATTATGGATGAACTGCTCCAGTTGAAGGGTCGAATCGGGACCATGTACGTTATCCTCTCTAGTCATCCCTAGTCATCCACTTAAGCTGCCCATCACACTCCCACATCACTCCCTCAAACATGAAACTCGAAATTGGCATCAGTAGCGAGTCGGGCTTGATCTGTAGGCGGAGAGGTGGCTGGAAACGGTTACCCCTAGTCAGATGCTACTTCCCTTAGGCAGATCCTAACCTAATACAGAAATAATGATTGTCCTCCTTCTATTGGGGTCTGACTAATGGGCGTGCGCGGCTTGCGTTTCATCCGAGTCGTGCGAGGGCCGTGTGCTATGTATATCTCATGAAAAGTATTTGTTTCAGTGTTCCAGACAAGTGTCATACTTATAACAGCCAACACCTTACGTCGTTGAAAAAGAGTTTTCGCGCAATGAGCATGGGTAGATAGATGGTTACTTCCAAATGCATCAAGGATGTCCGGACTGGCGGTCACGGTGGGGTTCTCGTCGTAGTGGGGTGCTAGTATGGTTCCTCCCGGCAGCGTGGGACCCACATCGTCACGGTTGGAATCTTAGTGTGCTTGCTCATTCCCGTTTATTTAGGCGAGAGGGACTTCTAGATCTCGAGAGGAATGAGACTGGACGGTGATAGGGTGGTTGAATAACTGCACGCACTTTGAAACAGTGATTACCCGTAAGTACCTCCAAGTCAAAGTGGCGAAATCTTCCGAGGTCGATGAATTTCAGATAGGTAACAGGGGATGGCGGGTGAGGAGATTAGTGCTGGAAGTTCTGAATACGCGATGAGTTGCGTTGTGGGCATGGCAAGTTGCTGTCATTGGCGTCATCGTGGTATATGCTATGTGGAATATGTCCCCCGGTACTCGTTGTGCAGAAGCTGCAACGTCAGCATCATGGATCCAAGTTGCGGTGTAGGGTGGTAGTCCATACCGAGTGGCGAACCTTCGGACATGTTCAAGTTGGTCCAACAAGCCTCTGAAAATCAGGCGGTTCAGTTACGTGGCAGACTTTTCTTTTCCGTCCTTCAATGTCTTGCCATTTTGGGAAGTCCGAATTCGCCCACAACTCATCGGTGACCATAGTTTCGATGATCTTTCTGTTTCGTTCTATCTGGATTCTGAGTCATGAAAGCTCTGCTGAGACTCAGCTCATGCTGCAGATGCCGAGGTATGCTATATTTTGGAAATTGAAATTTCGGAAGGACTCATGCTGGCGGCAACACTGCCAGCATGGAACAGAAGCAATGATTGTCTTCCTTCTTTCAAGGCCTGACTACGGAAGACTATGCCCCCACGTCATATCGGGCCTACCTCCGGGGATCAAATCTCAGACACCAAGGGAGCAAGACACTGTGTTAATGAACCCTCTGTAATAGTCTGCAACTTTGTGGGATTATGTTCCCCGGAGTTACCTTGTTTACGATACTCATGGTCGAGAACCCATATCGCAGCGCAGCCTGTAGTACTTGGGATCTCCGGAAAGGTTACAAGGGCCTCTTATGTACATCAATTGAAGAAGTGGCGTAAGAGCTTCAAGAACGGACCGTGCTAAGGTACACAAATATAGGGTCTTTAAGAGATGGGTTTGGCAGTATTCATCTTCAACTTCGGGGCCCAGTATACTCTCGAGAGATTCATCATGTTGTTGTCGCAGCCCAGCCTTGTTTTGTTGGCAGCCTACTGTCACTTGGTGGCTGCCGATCGTGCAGCGCCGACAGCGACTTTAGACACTGCTACAGTGACGGGTGTTGCGTCAAGCTCGGTGAATGAGTGGCTTGGAATACCCTTCGCACAACCTCCGTGAGTGATTAGCAACCATAGTTCGACATGGCTAATGTAGGTTATTGGTTCAGGACTGGCAATCTCCGGTTCCAACTACCTCAACCTATTCCATCGTATAACACGAGCTTTTCAGCGACGACATATGGTCCTTCTTGTCCCCAACAGAATATATCATTATCTATTCCTCACGACTTGCCTGCTGAGACCCTCGACTACCTCCCAAACCCGTCCTTCAACATTACAGCTTCGGAAGACTGTAAGTCTCGTGGATGGTGAATGTATTGGGGTTGAACACACTCTATTACAAGGCCTGACTGTGAATGTCATTGCGCCCGCAACTGCAACTCCAGGATCAAAGCTTCCTGTTGTAATTGTAAGTTAAATTTTTACCAGCACTATTGCAGATTATAAGAACCGCCTAGTGGATCTTCGGAGGAGGTTTTGAGTTTGGAAGCGCCAGCACGTTAGTGAGAGTTCCTTAATGCGAAACGCAGAAACGGAAAATGAGCTTCATTTCTAGTTCTAATGGATCTATGATCGTCAATAAGGCGATTGACCTCAATGTGCCTACGGTGTATGTGAGCATGAATTATCGGTGAGTTCCACGCAAGTTTTGCAGACTGTCAACATCTTCTGATCAAGATCTATTCAGCTTGACAGGTGGAGTGCCCACAAATGAGATATAATTATGATGACTGATACATGACTCTAGCTTTTGGGTTCCTCGCCTCTAAAGAAGTCAAACAAGCTGGAGTAGGAAATCTGGGACTGCAAGATCGTGGGTAGAATGTGATCGATTTGTGGTGTTGAGTTATCATGCCACATTTACTTACAGAGCGACAAGCGATGAGATGGGTCCAAAAGTACATCAGTGCCTTTGGCGGTGATCGCACGAGAGTAACTATGTATGCACGCGTACCTTTCGTCCCACAGGAACTAGGCTAATCTTATCACTTCAGCTGGGGTCAAAGCGCTGGCGCGATGTCCGTTGGGCTACACATGGTCACCAATGGGGGCAACCCCGAGGGGCTTTTTCGCGCTGCATTCATGGAAAGTGGATCGCCGATCCCGGTCGGTGACATCACTAATGGACAAAGCTACTATGACTTTCTTGTGACCAAAACCGGATGCGCCGGACGCTCGGATACGTTGCAGTGCCTGAGAGAGGTTTCATATGGCACGCTCGTGGACGCTATTAATCAGATTCCAAATCTCATGTCGTACCAAGTGAGTGAGCGTGGAGAGTGCGCTCGACACTGATTTTGATGTGCAGAGCTTGGCAGTTGCCTTGTTGCCTCGAGTAGATGGTGTATTCCTGACGGCTAATCCGCAACAGTTGGTCTTACAAGGCTCCGTTGCGAATATCCCATTTGTTACCGGGGATTGTGATGACGAAGGAACTCTCTTTTCATTTTCTACCCTCAATATCACGTCAGTCTACTGTTATATCATTTTAACAACGCCTAATTTGTCTACCAATTCTTAGCACGGACGCTCAACTAGCAGACTATCTTCAAACTTACTGGTTCCCAAGTGCTTCGACTGCAACAATCCAGCAACTGTTGGTGTATTATCCCCAGGACCCCACTCAAGGTTCGCCGTATGATACGGGAGCCCTCAATGAATTGAGTCCGCAATTTAAACGCATTGCGTCATTCCAGGGCGACGTAATATTCCAGGCGCCGCGCCGCTTTCTCTTGCAGCAACGCTCCGGCAACCAGAACACTTGGGCATTCCGTAAGTATGATTCGGTACCTTGTAAGTTGTAAGCAGACGTTTAATATCTTATCTAGTGAGCAAGCGTTTGAAGTCGGTTCCTGTGATTGGATCGGTGAGTTGCACTGAAAGCACGTCCCTGTCCTATGAAGCTAACGCTCTTCGTCTGCCAGTTCCACTCATCTGATATGCTCAATGTTTACGGCGGAAACGACATGGCATCATACCTCGTTCGCTTTGTCACTAACCTGGACCCAAATGGGTCCGGGGATCTCGCGTGGCCGATGTGGACTACTCACTCGCCAAACTTACTTGCTTTCCTCGACGGCTCAGTCACTCAGCAGATCGTACAGGATACATACCGTGCTGACGCGATTGCCTACATGACCAATTTGACCCTGCAATACCCAAGATGAAAGTAATTCTTCTGTAATGATATACATAATTACGTCAAAGTAATATCGATTTAAATCACCTTTCGATCGTTGCTGTCAAGCGTTATCCGTCTGAAAGAATCTTCACACTTGCTTCGGAAACCTCCTAGATAACTAGAGTGTCATATCTTGCAGGAGAACCCTCATCTGTCTGTGGATTCGGTTCCGGGTAAATATCAATGAAAACTTGATATTGTGGATCCGGCGACTGGAGCGTTGATCCCTGCACTTCACAGGAATCGGTGAGGGTGAGTGGGAGCATGATAAAGCCCTGATTCTCGCAGTCGGGCGCAATCACTGAAATGCATACCTTGCTCGACCTTGATCAGTGCATACATATTTTACATTCCCTCACGACCATCGCTGCATTGCGGTATAATTCGCGTAATTCCGAACCTGTTGTCTGAGAAACAAAAGAAATGTAAGAAAAGTCATTTCATGTCCTTGAGGTTCTGAAAGGCTGGTACACGCGATGGGTCGTGATGGCTGTTAGCGATCATCGTGTACATACCACACGATAGAAATATAAGGATGTGTGTCCAACGTTCACTCATTCCGCATCAAGTTTGAATGCTGCATGATTTTATCGGGAACTCGAAGTTTGGGGAGAACAGAGTGGAAAAACCGCGCGGAACAAAATTCTGGCGATTGCTAGGGTGGGTAGAGCGGTCAGATCTATGGACTTCCGAAGCTTTTCAGCGGTGTGATCTTGCTGCTAGCCTCCAGTAGCTGACCTGGCATACATCCAATACATGACAGTCAGTATCCTATAGTAAGAGTATTCCCCGTAAAATTCTAAGTGCACGTACGTTACCGCAGCTGTTATCACTCGATCAACGATATGACACGCAGTTAAGCATCAAGTCTACTATAATCTACTAAATCTAGGCTGAGAGATGAGTCCCATTCTTGCTGGATCTCCCGCCATTCCGGGAGATGAGCTGGCTGGTTTGGACAATGTAAAATGGCGATGGTTGTGATAGTTCGATTTCTTCGGATTCATATGCTATCGTTGACACGGTGAGCTTTCAAGAGCCGAGCAGAAAACAACGGCTTGCCTGTGATATCGCTGGCGCCGAAACTAAACGGTAAAGACCCTCCCTGTCGCTCTAAGACATCAGCACACACTAGTCAGCAAACACTAGTTGCCAGTGATCATATGAAGACGTTGCATTAAATTCAAGTTCACGTATTTCACCGAGCAACCGTTGCCCGAATGCAATGTCATACTCTTCTGCCAACCTCACACCTGACCAAGCTTGCTTCTTTACGGAAACTTGACGTCTGACACCACGAGGTGTACTTGCGCGAACTTGTGGTTTATCCCAGGGATGGCTGTATGGCCTTGCAAAGTTTGAAGGACGCGTGCTTCATCCTGAAATAGAATATATTCGACCCGCAGCGAGACACTTGACGGCTACCACTTAACCAGTCACTCGGGTTGGGCCTGAAAAACTTGGGACTGTGGTGTGATGTTTAGTGATAATCATACGCGAAGCTTGGAGATGCGCACAAAGCCACCCTTTCCAACTAGCGAACCAAGCTTGAGCACTAAGACTCCATCTGCGGGAGGCTGAACCATGCTCCTTGACGATGTATAATGATTCTTGCAGGTGATTTTTCTACTTATAAGAAGGAACGACTGTCTTCCTTCTAGTTAACTTTTAGACAACAACAAAATGGGAGTAGCTCGCTTCGATGGCTACAACGGGGAGAGCATTAAGGCAAATGATCTTTCACACGCAAGAGTCTTCCCACCATTCGCTCCATTGCTTGTACAATTTGCAACCTAACTTTGCCATTGGCATCATGCGGTTGCAGCAGGTTTTGGCCCACAGTGATAATCATCACTGATAAATAAGAAGAGATCGCTACTCCTGGAATACCTAACCACTGATGAAATGACCGTAGTCATCAACAGTCATCAAGCCTATTTCCGCGATAAGAAGGAACGACTATCTTCATTCTATTAGGGTCTGCCGACGGGAGACCATCTCCGCGACCTTAATGAATTAGCCACAAGGAAGCAAGATACAGCTACGTTATGACAACTCTGTAGAATGGTGATGTTATCTCCAGACTCGGAGCTGCCTTGTATAGAGCCTACCCTCGCGGTAAGCCTGACTTACGGGTTTGGGACTATCACAAGGACTCTCATTGCGTCTGAAGATTCACCTTCAAGTTGTTACGTCTGCAGTTCCTGAAAGTCGTGGAGATCGGCTGCAAATGGATCTCCCATGCATACCAGTTTGAAGCCGCGGTGGGCCGACTTGTACTGATCCGCCCTTCTGGAAACCCGACAGGTGGTGCAGATCTCGGGATCGAAATCGACAACGATTTCAGTAGACAATACTCCACGTGAGCAGTAAAACGCCAGGGTATATAATTACATGGTCTTTGAGATGAGTTTCGTGTGTCCAACGTCGACTTCGTACTCGAGAGGTCCGTCATGCTGTTTTCGCAGCCCATCCTAATTTTGTTAGGAACCTACTGTGGCTTCGTGGCTGCCAGCCCATTGGACAAGCGTGCAGCACCGGTAGTGACTCTAGACAATGCTACCGTCACAGGTGTCGCATCAGGCTCGGTGAACGAGTGGCTTGGAATACCCTTCGCACTACCTCCGTGAGTGCGTTGTGACCGACGTTTGAGATGGCTAATGTTGGTTTCTTGATTCAGAACTGGCAATCTCAGGTTCCAGCTACCTCAACCTATTCCGTCATACAACACGAGCTTTTTAGCAGCAGAATATGGTCCTTCTTGTCCCCAACAGGCTATAACATTACCTATTCCTCCCGGCTTGCCTGCTGAGACCCTCGATTACCTCACAAGCACGATATACAATGCTGTCATTCCAAGTTCAGAAGACTGTAAGTCTGATGCGACAGCAAACATGTGGTCGTTGAATTCACTCCCTATAAGGCTTGACTGTGAACGTCGTCGCGCCTGCGGATGCCACTCCGGAATCAAACCTCCCTGTTGTGATTGTAAGTTCAATTTTTATCAGCGCTGTTGCAGATTATGGAAGCCTCCTAGTGGATCTTCGGAGGAGGTTTTGAGTTTGGAAGTACCAGCACGTCAGTGACAGTTTCTTGCTGCGAATAGCAGGAACGGGCAATCTAATCGTTCTTTAGTTATGACGGATCCGTCATCGTCAATAAGGCGATCGACCTCAATGTGCCTACGGTGTATGTGAGCATGAATTATCGGTGAGTTCCACGCAAGTTTTTGCAGACTGTCAGCATCTTTTGATCAAGATCTATTCAGCTTGACAGGTGGGGTGCCCGCAATGATATACAATCATGATGATTGATTCACGACTCTAGCTTTTGGGTTCCTCGCTTCTGAAGAAGTCAAACAAGCTGGAGTAGGAAACCTGGGACTGCAAGATCGTGGGTAGAATGTGATCGATTTGTGGTGCTGAGTTATCATGCCATATTTTCTTACAGAGCGACAAGCGATGAGATGGGTCCAAAAGTACATCAGTGCTTTTGGCGGTGATCCCACGAGAGTAACTATGTATGCACGCGCACATCCCGTCCCACAAGGACCAGGCTAATATTATCACTTCAGCTGGGGCGAAAGTGCTGGCGCTATATCCGTCGCACTCCATATGGTCACCAACGGTGGAAATCCCGAGGGACTTTTCCGTGCTGCATTCATGCAAAGTGGATCCCCGATCCCGGTCGGTGACATCACTCATGGACAAGGCTACTACGACTATATTGCGAACCAAACCGGATGCGCCGGATCCCCGGACACGCTGCAATGTCTGCGAGAGGTTCCGTACGACACACTGATGGACGTTATTAACCAGACCCCAGGTATTATGTCGTACCAGGTGAGTACGCTCATGGAGAGTGCGCTGGACACTAATCTCGATATGCAGAGCTTAGTGCTTGCCTGGTTACCTCGGGTAGATGGCGTATTCCTGACGGCTGATCCACAAGATCTGGTCTTGCAAGGCTCCGTTGCGGATATCCCTTTTATTACAGGGGATAATGATGACGAAGGAACTCTCTTTTCATTTTCTACTCTCAATATCACGTCAGTCTATCGTTATGTCATTTTCGTGTTCATTTGTTTACCAATTTCCAGCACGGACGCTCAACTCGCAGAGTATCTTCAGATGTACTGGCTCCCTGATGCTCCGGCTGATACAATCCAGCAACTGTTGGAATATTACCCCGAGGATCCCACTCAAGGCTCTCCATATGATACAGGAATCCTTAATGAGTTGTCTCCCCAATTTAAACGTCTTGCATCATTCCAGGGCGACATAGTATTCCAAGCGCCGCGTCGCTTTTTCTTGGAGCAACGCTCAGGCAGCCAGAGCACTTGGGCGTTCCGTGAGTAAGATTCGGCACCTTGGTGAGCAGCGTCTAACATCTTATCAATTAGTGAACAAGCGTTTGAAGTCGGTTCCTGTGCTGGGATCGGTGAGTTGTGTCAAAGCATGGTCCTAACCTATGACACTGACGTTCTTCGTCTGCAGTTCCACGCATCGGATTTGCTCAATGTTTACGGCGGAAACGACATGGCGTCGTACCTCGTTCGCTTTGTTACTAACCTGGACCCAAATGGGTCCGGGGACCTCGCGTGGCCAATGTGGACCACCAGCTCACCAAACCTACTCACTTTCCTCGACGGTCTGATTCCCCAGGAAATTACGCAGGATACATACCGTGCTGAAGCAATTGCCTACTTAATGAGTGTGAACCTGCAATACCCCAGTTGAAGGGGTTTTCTTCCATCCTTAATGTTTATCGTGTATCTATTTCTGAAAGTGGTGGTGTACGATCACGTCTAGATCTAAATTATATCGATGAGCGCTACTGAAATAACAAAGGAAAGCAAAGGACGAAGGATGCAGTGGTATCATGGACAATCACTGCTATCATCTTTCCATGATGGATCGTCACCGTCAAGTGTCGTCGCTTCGTCATCCGTCTGAAACAATCCTGACTCAGTATCACTCTCGCACTCGCAAACCTCGGAAACTTCCTCGATAACCAGAGCATCAGATCTTGCAGGGGAACCCTCATCTATCTGTGGACTCGGCTCTGGGTGAGTATCAACGAAAGCTTGTAACGATATGGGTTCATCATCCGGGTCTGGTGGTTGGAGCGTCGATCCCTCCGCTTCATAGAAATCACTGAGGGTGAGTGGGCGCATGTTGAAGCCCTGACATTCGCAGTTGGCTACATTCATGAAACAAGGACTGAAATGCGTACCTCTTTCTCGACCTTGTTCAGTGCTTCTTCGTCATGCTCCATGGCGCGCATACATTCCCTAACTGGGACCATCGCAGCATTGCGGCATAACTCGCGTAAATCCGAACCAGAAAACCCTGTTGTCTGAGTAGCAAGGAGGGATAAGGAAATTTGTGAATCCAATTTCGTCTCCTTGAGCATCTGATCGAGTTCAGCGCGAAGTTCTAAATCAACGATATAGACACGTACTAAGGAGAGAATTTTGAATCTCTGATCTGCATCCGGAAGACTCACAGCAAATCGCTTTGGCATGCGCCGCAGAATGGCAGGGTCGATGTCACCCGGTCTATTCGTTGCGCCTAATACCAATATCCTGTCGGAACCTGACGTCAAGCCATCCCATGAACTAAGCCTCTGACATCAAACAAAGATCGAGAAGAAAAACCCATATAGCTCACGTCATGAATTCCGCCTTCATCATGCCCATAACTTCATGGTCATCCCCACGGCGTTCCCTCAGGAAGGAGTCAATCTCATCAACAAATATGATGGCGGGTTGAACCTTGCGCGCGAGGCTGAACAGACCTGCGACTAGCTTGTTGGACTCTCCGAACCACTTATTCGTGAGTGTGGATGCAGGGACATTGATGAATGTTGCACCGGATTCTTTGGCAAGCGCACGTGCGAGCATAGTCTTGCCGCATCCTGGAGGTCCGTAGAGCAGAACACCCTTTGGGGCTCCGAGGAGGGGAGAAGCTGAGGTGAAGAGAGCGGGATGGATTAAAGGGTAGATAATGGTTTCGCGGAGAGATGATATGATTAGCTCCAGACCCCCAATGTCTAAATCTTGATTAAGACTGGAAATTTCATGTGGAAGAGATGGCGAACTCACCCTGAAATCGGACCTTGATTTCGTCTGGATGAACGACCTCCTTTGAGATTGCTCCTGTGAGTCTCGGAAGTCAAGATATGAGAAACAGTTAGAAACGTCGCACGTACTCTCATATTCATCTAGCTTGAGGTTTCTTTGTCCTATGAGCTTCTTCATTACCTCGGCGCTCTTTCCTGTCCGGTCATCACTTCGCTTGAAATACCACTATAAGGTTGAATTAACGGTGCTTCTTGCATAAATTTCTATGGCTGAGACGCACACGAATTGCACAGTAAACTGCTGCCTGGAACATGGGTTCTCAGATTTCCAGAAGCCAAAAAAAGTGGATGAGAATAATAATCACCTGCGATGCGAGGAATAGAGCAACTGAAATCGTAAAGTATCAGCGACAGTTACAGATTGAAAGCCTCAGAAAAACAAACCATCAATGATTATCAGGCGTCTCGTGCTCAGAGAAGATGACATAGTGACCTAAGAAGAAAAATAGACGGCTTGCAGCAGCGAGGTTTCCGCTGGCGTTGACACGATCATACTTCAGTTTGTGTCTGTTTAGCAAGAGCTTTGGAATTCAATAGAACCAAACACCGCTTCACTTTATATAAGTATACACTTAGCGGCTAGCTTTGTGAGATTGCTGGGTCCCCTGGGTGCAGATGTTGAGTTTGTAAAAGTTGTGATTGATATGCATAGACAATATAGACATTCATTTTTTTTAAAACCTATCATGCAAAATGTAGGTAACAGATTGGATAGTAAAAATGAAGGGCAAAATAAATGCCAGGACCGTGGATTGAACACGGGACCTCCAGAACTTCAGTCTGTTGCTCTCCCAGCTGAGCTACCCCGGCGATGGTGAGAAGGTCAGCAAATGTGAACAAGATATAGATAGCTTCCCTCCTGCCAGCTTCATGCGGTCAAATTTCAAATCAGTTATAGTGAATCTAGCTGAAGGATCAGCTAGTACTTATCCTCCCCCAATTCGATAGCGCCAACGCAAGAGAGGAACTGTCTTGTCCCACCTCCTCAAGCTGATCTCGTAAGACCGACATCATGTGGTCAGATATCGGTAGACCGCTTTTCCTCGCCACGCCTGCTGACCGATCGGGTGAACCTTCCACTTCGATAGGGCTTTAAATAAGGGACCTGGTCTGAATCCAACCGTATAGCTTTCCCAGATTCCCATTCTCAGCGCCCTCAACGATGACGGCTCTCGCTCCGCAACCCACCAAATGGACTAACTACCTCATGAATATCTACGGGCAGGCAAAGCTGCCCATTCTGGGCACTGTCGCTGTGAAAGAGATAGAGGATAAGGCTCGCGAAGCGATGAAAGACAAAATGCGTAAGTACTATCATTCCCTCCGGGTTGCAGCATTTCATTCAGACGAGGATGCTAGCGGCCTACATGTACACATTTGGGAGTGCGGGGACGTGCTCAACAGATGTTGCAAATAGACGTGCATTTGACCGATGGAAGATCATCCCTTCCATGCTCAAGGAATGCACTAATCGGAGTATCGAAGTGAGTAATTGTGGGCGCTTGCTGCCCCCGTCTCATGTACTCTATCTGCGCAGACAACGATACTCGGAGAGAAGTTCCAAGCGCCCCTTTTTGTCTCACCTGTGGGTGTTCAGGGTATCATGCATGCAGACGGAGAGCTTGCAACTGCAAGGGCTGCCGCAGCCTGCGGGATCCCATACATCATGAGCACAGCATCTTCCCGTTCAATCGAGGATATCGCAGAAGCAAACGGGCCTAATGGTCAGCGCTGGTATCAGCTCTACTGGTACGCTTCATCCCACTTCCCCCCTTCTATTCAAGTAAACTCCATTGCGAACACTCCAGGCCACGCACAGAAGAGATCACAATATCCCTTCTCAACCGTGCCAAAGCTGCAGGCTTCACTGCACTCGTGATCACGCTTGACACCATGCTTTTAGGATGGCGTCCACACGACCTTGAGACTGCCTACATCCCCTTCCTTTATGGCGTCGGCATCCAGGTTGGCGTATCTGACCCCGTATTCATGAAGCGATTCGGGTACGAACCCGTTCACGAAACCACCGCCTTCCCGTTCGAGCCAGAGAAGATTAGGGCAGCGTCCAACGCGGGTGATTCAAACGCCCAAAGGGCGATGAAACTCGGAGGGGAGTGGCTCGGAGAAGTCAATTCAGGCGTCTTCAGGAGCTGGGATGATCTGCAGTTTATCAAAGATCATTGGGAGGGACCCATCATCCTGAAGGGAATCCAACGGGTGTCCGTAAGTCCATATCTTTTTAATAATATCTGGGGGTGGTGATTTCATTCTTCATATTAGGATGCGGAGAAAGCTATTGATATGGGTATTCACGGGATCATTGTGTCTAATCACGGTGGGCGTCAAATTGACGGTGCCATTGGCTCCTTAGATGCCCTCTCCAAGATCATGTGCTCGACTAAGGTCCTCGAGGCACAGAAGAAAGGCAGCCTGACGGTACTTTTCGATTCTGGTATCCGCACAGGCAGCGACGTAGTCAAGGCGATGGCAATGGGCGCGCAGGGCGTCCTCCGTACGTGCCCTAATTTTTATGTGGCGGTATATATATTTTATGGTTTGTTTTTACAGTTGCTCGTCCATTCATGTACGGTCTTGCCATTGCGGGGCAGCCAGGAGTCGAGCAGATTCTGATGCAAACCGTGGCTGATTTGCATGTCACCATGGGTCTGTGTGGATACAAGGATGTTAATGACATGATTGGTAAACGGGACGAACTACTCGAACGCGTGGACGATTGAAGGATAAAACGTACTAACAAATCACCACGTGTAACAGTTCATCATTTGTATTACTTAGAAGGGTCTACGACTATTGTTACAGTTGTTTGTCAAGTACGCTTACATCATTTTCTTCTTGGACATTCTATGTACTTCTAGACCGTTCTATGCCTCACCTTTGTCGTCCGTATCATTAGGTCGCTGACTCGTGTTGTACACATGTCAGCTATTATTACTCGCATAGCCTTTGTAGTTCTGTATAAATACCAGGCATAGGTCACAGCTGTTCTTCAGCTTGACCTACGCGGATTTCCCTGAACATCTATCTGACTTGAATTCTAAGAGTACTCTTCGTCTCTTAGTCTTATTGGCTTGAATAGCGACTTAGCTCGTCGCTTGGTGTTTGTACTTATTTGTTCACGCTCCCGCGTAACAACTATAGATTCCAAATGGTATCTCGAATTTACCTCACAGTCAACGGATTTCAGAACGTGAACCTCACGTGGGGGAAGCCCCACAAAATACGTCCGTTATATCCGATTTGTTCTATACTCAAGAAGTTGCCTCGAATGTCCAGGAGACGTGGACGCGGAGATGTTGTGCAGATCCGGACATGACCATCGCCACCGACAACATCGGATAGGTCAATGCATGCAGTCTCAAGAACGCATATGTCGGACAAGACCAGCGATGGACCACCTTGGGTCACTTGTCAAAACTAGCAATCAAAGCACCACGAACAAAGGTGCACGCCACTGCGGCGGCACATTGATCTAATTTAGGTAAGTGTGGACGGTGGCAGCACAGTGGACGCTTGAAGCGTCCACATCGCTCAGGATATAAAAATGCGCCTTCGTGTATGGAGAAGTCCATGCGACTTGTGTTTCTTCCTTACCTCCTCTCAGCCTTACTCCGCTTGACCCTAAAAAATATGCCCGTCGCCACGATCATCACGCGCTCCAATAGCGCTGCTTCAATGAGCATCACCGACGCTCTGGCACTCTCCCCCACCAACAGACTTACCCCCGCCGAGCGAAAGGCCATCAGTAAATCAGACAACAAGGCTGGCAAGGTCCTTGGTATCACGCTCACGCGGAACGACGTGGGGCATGCAAGCCCAGATAGACAACGTGTCATAGTTCCATATGCAGACCAAGAGAACGTTCAGGGCGGGGACACCCTGGGAGATATGATGGCTCTCATAGGCGCAAAGCGGGCACGTAGCCGAAATCCAAGCACCGTCGCGATCATTGGTAAACTTAATGACCTTGGTCTTGGAGTGGCCGTAGGGATGAGGATGGACTTTGCAGAGAAGCGAAGCAAAAAACGTAGAATGGGTGCACACTATACGCAGCGCGTTGTATTAGGACCCTTGCGCTCCAACGATGCGCCACTTGATCAAGAAGAATTGTCGACTGCCGGTAGTGACAACAGTGGCTGCTCGTTCTTGGAGTTAGACCATGATGAAGATGCTGATGAAGATACAAAGACGCCACTGGCAGGCGAGTTTCCGGGGGGCAACGACGCAAAGGAAGAAGACGATGATCTATTTGGCCTTCAGGCAGGATGCTTTGTTTGGGACGTCGAAGATCCATTTAACGCACCTCCTGATCCTGTCCTTCAACAACATTTCGATGCGATGAGGCTCGGCGAAGGGATTGGGCCTTTGGATGATGTGCCATTCAATCTAGTGGCGTCCGTCGAAGATAATTATTCGGCACTCTCCTGTGACGATTCGTTCGATGACCTGCTCCGTCCATCAGAAAAGGCTTATCTCGATTTTCTGATCGCACAAGACGAAGCCGAAGAGGAGCCATTGGAGCGGAGAAGGGAAAGAAGGGCGGCATTGCGATCTAGAAACAAAATGCTGGATGTATTGGGGGAAGAAGCACGACAAGTTGTTGATAGACAATGCTAAATTGATCGCGTGTATATGTATGCAATACTGTTTTTAAAAGAGACTGAACAGGAAGAGTCACTAGCGCGACGTCCTCATTCATAAAGTCATGTGATTGAATAAGTTAAATAAATAAATTCAAAATTTACTCTCCTGCGTTCGCACAGCGCTCGAAGGCGCTATAATATGCCGTAAGCCCACCATCAAAATACATAAGATGTCCAAATTTGTAACTGCTTAACTCCATTTTCACTGCCAATGGAAGTTTTCTAGACCCTACATATACTAATAGGTCATACTTCGACAGGGAACCGGACAACCATGGCGACATTTACGAGAAATCCCTGCATAAAAGGCGACATACGCGTTCTACGGATGCATTTCAGCCCCCTCTCGATCGTCTAAGAACAAAATGCGCGCCTCAACTGTCTTTACTCTCTTTTTCAGCTTTTTCTCTGCTGTTGGCGTCGCGTTTTGTCTCCCTTCACCGCTCCCAGCTTCTGTTTATGCCCATGGTGAGTAAATATGCTTGATTCATGGCTAACCTGGCCACTCATTTCCATCTCGAAGACATCCCCAATAAACACGTTGCAGACCCTATGGGCCTTTTCCTCAGGGGGCTAGGCCAGCTAGGCATGCGCGAAATTCAATTGCAGATTCGCGACTACTGTTCAAAGTTTCCTTGTGGCGAAGCCAGTAAGTGCAATAATTCTCTTGCGGTTGGTGAACAGAACTCACAAGTAATATGCAGTAGGGAAAATCTGAATTGAATATCCATACCAGATTGCAATGGTTGTTCTTTATACCCTTTCGTGTGTTGTATCTGTGCAAACTTTTCTCGTGTTTCAGTACCATTTGCATTACGGTGCTACCACCTTGTCCTACCATTTGAATTATTTGCACGTATATTCGTAACTTATCATGTATGTAAATGCTGTAGAAGCTTGTCGCACTTCGTTCGCATGCTTTGAAGGTACTCATTATTGTTGCAATGTTGGCTTGTTCAATATCATTGGCAGTATTTATCGATTGTTTATCGAGGAAGTGTTGGCGGAAGCGCAGGGAAGCGATGACGCACCGGAGGCTCCTGCAGTTGCGGACAAGCGAATTCCACTAATTTGGTCTCCGATTTTTAGGCACTCTCCACTTGCTTAAGTTGCACATTCAATGTTATGGACATTGTATTTACGGCCTAATGAAGTGATTTGTACGAGTCAATTTCTCCTGGGCAGGTTCTGAATTTTTGACTGGTCAAAATTTGGCCGACCCCCAAACAAATCGGGAAAAATACCGAAAAATGCGGAAAATGCTCTTTAGGCTTATGCCAATATGATCATATGATCAGTTTCCATAAAAAGGTTAGTGGTTGTGGAGAAAAAAAAGGTCTAAGACTTGCTTTGTTCAAAGTCAGTTTCGAGCCGACTTGCGTCTGTAAGTCACTAAAAATGCGCCGTAGACGCCCACCCAAGCATAGTCGACGACGGGATATCAAAGGGCTTCGAAACCAGCTTCCGAGCCATGCAACAGTCTCATCAACATCTGGGTCAGATAACTTTGATGACCTGCCATCAAAAAGACCGAGGCTGTCACATCCACATTCTCGAGCCCCCAGCCCTGCCAGCATCAGTGATCATGCATCAGAGGACAACTGGAAACCCCCTACTGTCTTCGACAGTTTAAAATTTGTCACCAATAATGACGAATCAGATACTGAGTCAGATGCAAAAGATACACACTCAGATGGTCCAGTGGATGACAGCAGCCGCTGTTCACGGCTGGTTGATTTTGCCGCATCCATAGATGACGATCCATGTGATGAAACCTGGCTTCCTCCAAGGGAAGCCAAGCGCCTGGCCCAACGAAAAGCCCGTCCGATCTGTTACAAAAAAGGCCCTGATGTCGGCAGTAAATCAGTTCGCACTCAACGACGGTATAAAGAACTCCTTCGAAATCAAAAATCACTCATGAGCGAGTTTTGAATTCAATATTCATGTGTTACCAACATAATATCGTACATAGTACTGGGGTTGGTGCAAGTATCGTTACCGCGAAGTTCCAAAGAAGACCTTTGAGGATGCAAAACGTTGTGCAGAGGAGCAGCTCGATGCATGTCCAACTGAAGTGATCTGTCGGTTTATCAACCGGTCGTGGCGCTTCATGAGTGCATATCGGTTAGGTCTCACGGGAAAAGCAGCGGAATGGATAGTTCAGAAGCAAAAGCAGCATCGCCAGGTCTCGCAGCGTGCCATGATGTCGATAGAAGCAGTACTGGACTGAGCATAGGCATACATTTTGTGTCGTTGAACATGGCCAAAAATTGCGTGGGGAACTTCAAACGACATCAGTTGTAGATGCAATTTGACCTTTTGAATCCATTGCCGCACTTATTTTGGCGCTAAAAAAATCATCCGGGAACCGGAACCAAAAAAAATTAACTGTGTTCGCTTGTCTGCAACTGTATGTAAGACGAGGTTTGTCAAGGCTACTTATCAATATTGTAGCCTGACAACTCAATTGCAACCGCGCAGATGACCGTCCGGACGCGAGTCGGTTCCGTGGAAGCGTCGTCATAAAGCTTGCTCATCTGGTTTTCAACCGTTCAACTTCAAGTTGAAGTTCACCACGCTCACAACAAAACTTGCACTGGTAAAGCGGTGGTAGACTGAGCAATGAGTCTCTCTGGAAACTTTCAACCATGACTACGCTTACCTTCCCAAGTCAGCAATCAGGATGAACAGCTGTTATATCGATCGGCTATCGGATGCCCTGCTCTGCATTATATTTAAATCGATCTTTGAAGAAGACCAAGCTATCCTCCATGATTCTTTGGAAAACAATCCGAGTCAGGTGTATTGGGACGATTGGGGAAACGACGATTATTATGTAGCAGATTCAGCATACCCGCTGCGTTCGGATAATTCCGAGTCACATTAGACAGTCCTTTCCGCAATGACTGTGTGCGTGCGTTGGAAACGTGTTTTGTTGCAGATTCCATCAATATGTGACGTGATGCACATTTCCTTCCGCAAAGGTGCCGTATCTCTTGAGCGTGTGCGTACTTTCCTGCGACGCAGTGGAACTCGTCCTCTCTATATCACACTTCTCTGGGATGACCACAACTGGATACCCGTGTCAGTTGAATATAGTGATGGTCCGGAGGAACCCACATCGCGCGAGGAAATCATGGCCGGCGTTCATCTTGTCCTAGTTATTCAGGAGCTATATGCCCATGTGCATCGTTGGCGCGAGTTCACGCTGAGAACGACCTCCGTTGTACAGATATATCAAGCACTTTCACTCATGTCACGCCCTTCCATCCATCCAGCTCATATGCTCGAAAAACTTCATCTTCAACTCATACACAACAAAAATCATGCAACTCACCACCGCCACGAACAATCACTTTTCCCCAGCTCAACACCTCCCATCCGTGATCTCCTGCTTTTTGGCGTAACTTGCGACTGGCTGCCACCCTCAATGCTATCGTCGCATCTTCTCAATTTCTGGATTCATAATAAGGTCTATGAGATTGATGACGTTGTGTCGCATCTTTTTGGTGGACTTCCTAACTTGCAGAGCCTATCGCTGGAACCGGAGCCGCAGACAATCGTTTCATTGTCTAGGCGTCCTATTACACTGCCCCAGCTGCGATCCCTCGCTATCAAATCACGATCAATGGGAAATTGGGCTCATGATTTCCTACGTAATGTCTGTATGCCTAATCTCCGCATACTCACATTGGATGGAGTTGGGGAAGAGTACTCCGAAGAGCCTTTGCGGTGGCGTGGTCCTAGTAGCCATGAATGCATCCTTGAAGCGCTGGTTGAGCTCGCCGATCGTGATGCTGTGGAAAATTCTCTGAGCTATTGTCTGGAGCTAGATGAACTCCATTTCTTTAATTTCACACAGGATGCAAAAGCTGTGCTCGTCCATCGTCTGTATAAACAAATGACTGCCGTGAAGACATTGACCCTGGGACCGGGCGCACCGGACAAGAATGCCGCACTGGCAAAGGGACTGCTCCCCACGCCCTCTGGACTGGCAGATCTCCCTCTCCCTGGACTTCGGACGTTGATCCTTTTCGATGTTCCAAATGATGTCGTGCGGGGTGTTGTGCTAGAGCGAACGTCAGCTGCTGCCCCACTGAAGGAGCTTTACTACAGAGAAGAAGTAGTAGATAAGAAGCATAAGAGTATCTCAAATGATTGGTCGCACCATGTCGGGAAGTACCATTGTGTTGATTCTTTGAAGTCTTTCCGTTATGGTGATATAGTTGAGCGGCAGTGGTCACAGTTATAGTTCATTCATTGCACTGCGTTTGTCGTAGCTCATCTATAGGCCATAGTTTGGTCTAGTCTCTCGCTGACTGTTTTCACTCTGATTTGCACGTCTCATCCTACCCTTACCTTAGAACTGAAGACAAGAGTAAATGATGACCATAGTTGAGCTCGTTCCATCACATTTTCTGCTAAGCATTTGCAAGCAAGTCAATTGACGAATCACAAGGTTCGCGAGATTGAGTTCGGGTTCAACTGAAGTACATGTGTTAATCTGAGACATAACACTATGGCTAGTGCTCGCATTACATCTACTCTACTCTGCCAGCATTTCCACGAGTCATTTGAAAATATGCCAGTTGTCGACGTAATGCAATCGTGAGTATGGATTAGTCTCCCCTAGACAGACCATAGTAGAGAATGAAGGTCATATGCCCATGTATGAGGTGACTTACCCCATCATGATTATCACCAGGCTGAAGGCTGGCATATTGAACGATGCCGTAGTTGCGCACCCAAAAAATACAGAAGGAACGAGTCGACCGGCTTCCTAGGTCTTCCTCCTATTTTTAGGGTCTGCCTACGGGAAACTAAGTTGCACGGTTGATTAATCCAACAAACTATATATTATCCTTATCGCCCAGGGACCAGAACACAACAGATCTTGTCCTCCGAGTCATGTCAATCTAGCGAACTCGACACACGTCACTGCAAGATTCGGGCTCCGAGGATGATGAACGCATCCAGTGACGAGATGTGTTAGCACGGTTGACCGGAGAACAACACTCTCCTGTTACTGGCCTAATGCACTGAACATATGACAGCCGATATATTACGGTCCAGAAGGATGACAAAACGTCAAGATTGAATTGGCATGCATACGATGACACCAACACTAGTATTTACTGGCACCCAGGTGTTATTCGGCAGCACCAAACCTTAGTATGGAAGCCGATGAGGTTTCTTCCTTCTATTGGGTCTGGACTCTGGACTTGGTTCGACGCCACTTCAAGTTGAACTTCAGTTGAACCACAGCGTTCACAACAAAACTCACGCAGTGGCAGAGGTAGACATCGAGCAGTACGTCTCTCCAGCAACTATCAACCGTAACATTCCTTCATACTCAGCAATCAGGATCATCATGAACAACTGTTATATCGATCGGCTGGCGGATGACCTGCTCTGCATTATCTTCAAGTTGATCTGTGAAGAAGAGGACCAAGCTGTCTTTCACGATTCTTCCCAACAAAAATTGAATGGTAGACATTGGGATGATTGGGGAGGTGATGAAGACTATTATGAACCAGGCCTATCATCTCAACCAAATTTTCTGGCGTCGACGCTCATCTCCGCAATGGAAGTATGCCAACGTTGGAAGAGTGTCTTATCACAGATTTCCTCGAGATGGTCCACTTTCCAACTTTCCTTCCGCCAAGGTGCTACATCTCTCGAGCATGCGCGTACTTGTCTGCGACTGAGTGGATCAAATCCTCTCCAAATTACAGTTCTCTGGGATGACCCCAACTGGATTGTGCCAATTGAACTTGATCGTGATCGTGGTCCGAAAGATTTATCATCGCATGAAATCATGGCCGGAATGCATCTTGTTTTGCTCATCCAGGAGCTATACACACATGTGCATCGTTGGTGCGAGTTCACGCTAAGGACCACTTATGTTGCCCACACGTGTCAAGCGCTTTTGTTGATGTCACGTCCATCTGGCCATCCGGCTCGTATGCTCGAAAAGTTTCATATTCAACTCGTAGGCAGTGAACGTCATGCAGATCACCACGTGAACCTTCGCTTTTCCCTGGTTCAGTACCTCCCATCCGTGATCTCCTGCTTTTTGGCATACATTGGTCCTGGTTGTCGGCCTCCATGCTTTCATCGACTTTAGTCAACTTGCGGATGCACTATGACGGCACTGGCGATAGGTACTTTGGAGATACAAGAGATGTTGCTCTGTTGCAACTTCTTGGTGGACTCCCCAACCTGTAGAGCCTAGCGCTGGAGCTTGAGCTAGAGTTTTATTTAGACGATAACCGCCCCATCGTACTGCCCCGGCTGAGGTCCCTATCCATCAAATCGCGATCAATGGGAACCTGGACTAGTAATTTCCTCCGTTACGCACGAATGCCTGATCTACGCATATTGACCTTGGACGGGGTTGGGCAGGAGTACATTCAGACTTATGGTACTCATGAGGACGTCCTTCGAAAATTGGCCAGACTCACCGACCCCAATATCATGGAAGATTCCTGTCTTTTGGAGCTAGATGAACTCCATCTCCTTCATTCTACACATCGCGCAGATGTCGCGCTTATCCATCGCCTGTACACGCAATTGGTCACCGTCGAGGTATTGACCCTGGGACCCTGCGCATGGGACAACAATGTAGCATTGACAACGGGATTGCTCCCCGCGCCCTATGGACTCGCAGATATCCCTCTTCCTCGACTTCGGACGCTGATTGTTTTCGATGTTCCAAAGGATGTTTTGCGGCATGCTGTATTAGAACGGACGTCAGTCGCTGGTCTACTGGAGGAGCTTTACTACAGAGAGACAGGGAATAAGAGGAATGCAAGTGTCGCAAATGATTGGCAAGATCGAGTCGAGAAGTACCATCGTATTGGTTCTTTGGAGTCTTACCGTTATTCGGATATAGTTGGAAGGCAGTGGTCAGAGTTAGAGTAGCCTACTACTATAGTCCCTACAGCGACTATGGCCGGTACTCGCACTCTACTCCACCAGCATCGCCACGGCTCATTTGAAAGGAAGCACTTATCGATTTACCTACTATGTATGTAGTAGAAGTGTACTTACATACTTATTTAACTTACGTGATTTGGTTCCGTGGAAGCTTCGATGCTAACGAACTCGTCTATCTACCCACAACTTACATAGCTTGAAATTCACAACGTTCACAACAAAACTCGCATTACATAGTGCAGCGGTAGTAGACCTTAAGCAGTGAGTTTCTCTGGAAATTATCAAGTAGGTCTATGACTACGCTACCTTCCCATTTCTTCACACTCAACAATCAGGATTCAGGATGAATGTTCAGAACCAGTGTTACATCGATCGGCTTCTGGATGACCTGCTCTGCATGATCTTCAAGTTGATTCAAGAAGACCAAGTTGCCCGCCAAGATTCTTTCGAAAAAGTTTGGGGTGATATGTATTGGGATGATTGGGGAAACAAGGATTATTATCCAGCAGAATAACCCCCAGCTAGTTCAGATCTTTCGCAATCCAAGTCGACAATCGTTTCCGCAATGGCTGTGTGCCTGCGTTGGAAATCTCTTTTGTTGCATATTTCCTTCCGCGAAGGTGCCGCATCTCTTGAGCATGCGCATACTTTCCTGCGACGTAGTGGAACTTGTTCTCTCTATATCACACTTCTCCGAGATGACCATAACTGAATTCCCCAAGCTGTGTCAGTTGAAGATGGTCTCAGTGTGGGGGAACCCGCATCACGCGAGGGAATCATGGCCGGCGTTCATCTTAGCCTGGTTATCCATGAGCTATACGCCCATGTGTATCGTTGGCGCGAGTTCACACTGAGGACGACCTCTGTCGCTCAGATGTATCAAGCACTTGCACTCATGTCACGCCCTTCCATCTATCCAGCCCATGTACTCGAAAAACTTCATCTTCAACTCGTGCACAACAAAAATCATACAACTCACCATCGCGACGAACCATCACTTTCCCCGGCTCAGCACCTCCCAACCGCGATCTCCTGCTTTTTGGTGTAACTTGTGACTGGCTGCCAACCTCAATGTGTTCATCAAATCTTCACAATTTGCGGATTCATCATGATGAGGATGCCTATAGCAACGTTTTCTCGCATCTTTCTGGTAGACTTCCCAACCTGCAGAGCCTATCGCTGGAGCTGGAGCTGGAGACTTCATTCTCTAATCTCGACATTCGCCCTCCAGACATGCGCCCTATTACGCTGCCCCAGCTGCGGTCCTTAGCTATCAAAGCACGATCAATGAGAGAGTGGGCTGATAGTTTCTTCCGTGATGTCTGTATGCCTAATCTTCGCATACTCACCGTCGATGGAGTTGGTACAGATCCCCGTGAGTCGGATTGGGGTGGCGATGGTGATAGTCAATAAGGCGTCCTTGAGGCACTGGCTAGGCTCACCGATCGTGATATCGTGAAAACTTCTCCGAGCTATCGTCTGGAGCTAGACGAACTCCATTTCCTTAATTCCTCACATAACGCAGGAGCTGCGCTTGTCCATCGCCTGTACACACAAATGACCACCGTCAAGGTCTTGACCCTAGGACCGGGGGCATTGGACAGGAATGCCGCGCTGGCAATGGGACTACTCCCTGCGCGCTTTGGATTTCCAGATTTCCCTCTCCCTGCGCTTCGTACGCTGATCCTGTCCGACGTTCCAAGGAATGTCGTGCGGCGTATTGTACTACAACGCATGTCGGTCGCTGGATCGCTGGAGGAGCTTTTTTATAGAGAGAAAGAGGATAAACGTGTCCCAAACGATTGGCAATATCAAGCTAAGAAGTACCATCGCATCGGCAAAATGATATATCCCTCACAGTCATCTCGTGGAGTTCCCGCTGGTTCTCGGGCAAAAGACAATCCGTGGTATGTCACACAGTGGACTACGAAATTTCCTGCAGTAATACCCACGATGTATCGCAGGCCTTCGGTCGATGCATCTGGACAGAATCTATCCCTCGCGGTTACTTCAATTGTGTGGTCCAGGATACTTCATAAGAAGTACCCACAATGTGCTGCACGCCGAGAACACGTTGTCGAAATGCACAGCTGAGAAGTTAGATGTAGCTCCGATTTGGAAGTTCTTCCGCTATCAGCGGCGCTGATTTGGAGGCTGCGCCCTAAGTTTACATCTCAATATTTTATCCGACGCTGGAGTTCTACCGCGAGCCAACCCTGCCAGACTGACTAGCAAAACAGTTGAGGTCTGCCCATAACAATCACTCATTAGCAGCGTGTTTTCCTACATTGAACCCAGAGTTGTCCCATCAGCTTATCCTACATCATTCCCTAGACTATGCGTTTCTCCTTCCTTCTCATCATTGCTGCTTTGACAGCATCTATGTCTGTCAATGCATGTAATTGGTATGATGAGTATTGCAACAAGAATAGTGATTGCTGCTCTGGCAATTGCGATGTAAGTACTCTGTATCCAGTATCTAACTCCATGACTGACCTTTGCGCATTATTATAGGTAAACTTAGGGTTCTGCCACGGGTAGCTGACAGCCTGACTCGCATGTCACGTCAGTAAGTCGTGTCCCTGCTTTCGCACTTGTGCTGTGGTTGATGCAATGTTGCATGTAGTTCGTTGCTTAATCGATCAGGATCTTGCTTCGGGACAATTTCACTGCCGCTTGCGAAAAGGCCGTTAGACAGAGGGCTCAGACATTCAATATGATATGATTCCCGCTATGTTAGTAGTGGGTCCTGTATCATTTTCACTTTTTGCGTGATCAGACCTTGGTGGACGAATTCAAATCGGAGGTAGTAGCAGCAAACTCAGATCGAAGAACTTGAAGGTAGAGACGACCTCTCCTCAATAAACGATAGCATGTCCATGCAAAGCGATAAATGACGGGCGGGCAAGATATTGAACGAGTTGAGAAGCCCCCTTCTCAGCCATGGGAGAAAGGAAAGCACGGACGGAAATTACTGACCATCAGATTCGTCAGCGTATTGAAACATGATGGAAATGCTGTGGTCCAGAATATCTAATTCGGACTCAGACTCCGACCAATTTGCAGCCACAGATCGTTGTGTTTGGTGAGCTTGAAGATGTTGATGATATATGAGGACTTGGAGGGTTGTATCCAGCAGCTCGTAAAGCACGCTGGCTGTGAACGGCACGTTGTTGAGCACGCTTGAGATGACCTGTGCGAATGATGTGATGAATTGTCTGAGCAGTTTCGCAGCGCGTTGCTGCCGAGCAGTGTAACGAGGCAGATACAATCGTTGAATGTGCTCGTATGCCAGTAGGAGTAATGTTAGATTATTATTATTATTATTATTATTATTATAAATAGCTTGTTATATTTCATCGAGATGTATCTTCTATTATTATATACTGCAGAATCTCCAAGTGGATAGTCAAAGTTGTGAGGGATCAACGATCGATTCACGATGTCGAATCAGCGTTTCAGAATCGTAAATTTGGGTCGATTATGAATCGTCAACGTTCAATCACCTTGACTACATAGTAGGTCTTCCTTCTATTTAAGGGTCTGCCTACGGGAGGCTAAGTTGCGCCATTGATTAATCCAACAAGCTGTGTATCATCAGGCTTATTGCCCAAGGACAAGAACGTAACAGAACTTGCCATCCTCCGAGTCATGTCAATGTCGATATCTAACTCGACACCCGCCACAAGATCCGGGCTCTGAGGAAGGTGAACACGTCAATTGACTTAGATATGTTAGCACGGTTGACCGAACAACAATACTCTCCTCGGAGCCTCCTGTCGCTGGCCTAATACACTAGTACTGAGCATACAGTCCAGAAGATGACAAAACGTCAAGATTGAATTGGCATGCATACGATGACACCAACACTGGCACCCAACTGGCACTCAGGTGTTATTCGGCAGCACCGAACCCTACTATGTAGTACCGAGTCAATCTGACTGAGTAGAAAACGATCAAGTGTACTTACATACTCGCGTACGTGATTTGGTTCCGTGGAAGCTTCGATGCTAACTTAGTGCTAACGAATTCGTCTATCTAGTACCTTGGCCAGTCTAACAACTTAGCTTGAAGTTCACAACAAAACTCGCATTACATGGTATAGCGGTAGTAGACCTTAAGCAGTGAGTTTCTCTGGAAACTATCGGGTGGGTCTATGACTACCCAACCTTCCCATTTCTTCAAACTCAACAATCAGGATTCAGGATGCACGTTCAGAACTGGTGTTACATCGATCGGCTTCTCGATGACCTGCTCAGCATTATCTTCAAGTTGATTAAAGAAGACCGAGCTGCTCGCTAAGATTCTTTGGAAAAAGTTCGGGGTGATATATATTGGGACGATTGGGGAAACAAGGATTATTATCCAGCAGAAGACCCCCCAGCTAGTTCAGATCTTTCGCAATTCAAGTCGACAATCGTTTCCGCAATGTCTGTGTGCCTGCGTTGGAAATCTCTTTTGTTACAGATTCCATCGATATGGGACGTGTTGCATATTTCCTTCCACGAAGGTGCCGCATCTCTTGAGCATGCGCATACTTTTCTGCGACGTAGTGGAACTTGTTCTCTCTATATCACACTTCTCTGGGATGACTATAACTTAATTCCCCAAGCTGTGCCAGATGAAGATGATCTCAATGTGGAGGAACCCGCATCACGCGAGGAAATCATGACCGGCGTTCATCTTGGTTTTGTTATCTATGAGCTATACGCCCAAGTGTATCGTTGGCGCGAGTTCACACTGAGGGCGACCTCTGTCGCTCAGATGTATCACGCACTTGGACTCATGTCACGCCCTTCCATCCATACAGCTCATATACTCGAAAAACTTCATCTTCAACTCGTGCACAACAAAAATCATACAACTCACCACCGTAACGAACCATCACTTTCCCCGGCTCAGCACCTCCCATCCATGATCTCCTGCTTTTTGGTGTAACCTGTGACTGGCTTCCAGCCTCAATGGTTCATCAAATCTTCACAATTTGCGGATTCATCATGATGTTGATGCCTATAGCAACGTTTTCTCGCATCTTTCTGGTGGACTTCCCAACCTGCAGAGCCTATCGCTGGAGCTGGGGCTGGAAACTTCATTCTCTAATCTCGACATTCGTCCTCCAGACATGCGCCCTATTATGCTACCCCAGCTGCGGTCCTTAGCTATCAAAGCACGATCAATGGGAAAGTGGGCTGACGGTTTCTTCCGTAATGTCTGTATGCCTATTCTTCGCATACTCATCTTGGATAGAGTTGGTCCAGATCCCGATGAGTCGGATTGGGGTAGTGATGGTGATAGTCAAGGAGGCATCCTTGAGGCACTGGCTAGGTTCACCGACCGTAATATCGTGAAAATTTCTCCGAGCTATCGTCTGGAGCTAGATGAACTTCATTTCCTTAATTTCTCACATAACGCAGGAGCTGCGCTTGTCCATCGCCTGTACACACAAATGACCACCGTCAAGGTCTTGACCCTAGGACCAAGCGCACTGGACAGGAATGCCGCGCTGGCAATGGGACTACTCCCCGCGCGCTCTGGATTGCCAGATCTCCCTCTTCCTGCGCTTCCTGCGCTGATCCTGTTCGACGTTCCAAGGGATGTCGTGCGTCGTATTGTGCTACAACGCATGTCGGTCGCTGGCTCGCTGGAGGAGCTTTTTTATAGAGAGAAAGAGGATAAGCGTGTCCCAAACGATTGGCGACATCAAGCTAAGAAGTACCATCGCATCGGTTCTCTGAAGTCTTTCCGTTATAGCGATATAGTTGGCAGGCGGTGGTCAGAGTTATGGTAGCCTGGTGCTCTCAGCTCAATCTTTGCACGTACGTCGTTGATCACGCATAGGTCATACCTCAGCCCTGATTGTCATTATTATTTTCACCGATGCCCTTGTCAAACTCGAATCGATCTTTGCACATCTCAGCGATGTGCCCGCTTGCCTTAAACCTGAAGACGGGAGCTCGCAGACAAGAGCCATCGGTAGCAGCAGATACACATATTTCATTGAAGGCAAATGGAGGCACCGCTTCGCCGTTGATTACTCTCAGCCTACTTGCCAACGTTTCGGTTCGTGCCAGTAGCGATAAATGGAAAAAGAAATGCAGAAGAAAGAATGCCTTCTGATTCAAGCTTAGATGACCTGGTAGTTGTGGCGTACATAAGTGATTTATAGTTGCAAGCAAGCCCATTGGTGAAGATTCGCGGAAGAGGTCCTGAAGTACAGGCACCTGAGAATCGCTGCTTCATCTAACCAGTATTCAGTGTGCCTTCCGACATATTGTTAATTGAATACGACCACTAGCATGGTCACGGCAGTTGGGGAAGAACTGTTTGAGCATGAGCCTCGGATGCATTTGGATCGCTGCTTTCAAGGAGAGCGTAGTCCGGAGTGTGACTCAGAGGTATTAGATAAGAGGGTACGGAAGAGACTGGGAACTCGTAGCAACTTGGACTGTCTGGGCACACGATACCGAGTTCCGGCGTGCATGAGAACGAGGCGAACCAAGAGATGGAATGCGAAGCCAAATCTGGCAGTTGTCGACGTAATGCAATCGACGAAATGTAAATGTAGGTGGGTGTGGGGTCAATTTGATATTGCTTCTAAAAGAAGGTCACTGTCAAGGGAGATTGGACAGAGAGACACGGTCGTTCGCAGGAAACGACGGAAGTGTCTACATAATCGCTGTCAAAGAATTATCTGAGCGCCCGTTTTCGAGCGTTTCGCATGTTTTGCGCTATGAGTGCATGAAAAAAGCAGGTGAGAGGTGACTCACCTCATGATCATGATTATCACCAGGCTGAAGGCTGTGTCGCATATTGAACGATGAGAAATACCGTGACAGAAGGAACGAGTCGACCGTCTTCCTTAGGCTAGGTCTTTCTTCTATTTATTAGGGTCTGCCTACGGGAGATTAAGTTGCACCGTTGTTTAATAACCAGGTGTTATTCGGCAGCACCGAACCCTGTTAGTATGGAAGCCGTTGAGGTTTTTCCTTCGGTCGGGTCTGGACTTGGTTCGACGCCACTTCAAGTTGAACCTCAGTTGAACCGTAGTGCTCACGACAAAAGTCGCATTGCTCGAGCAGTGGCAGAGGTAGACATCGAGTAGTATGTCTCTCTGGCAACTATCAACCGTAACTTTACTTACCATTCATACTCAGCATTCAGGATCATCATGAACAACTGTTATATCGATCGGCTGGCGGATGACCTGCTCTGCATTATCTTCAAGTTGATTTGTGAAGAAGAACACGCTGCCTTCTACGATTCTTTCCCACAAAAATTGAATGGTAGTCATTGGGATGATTGGGGAGATGATAATGATTATTATCGGCCAGACCCATCATCTCATGATTCAAATTTTCTGGCGTCGACACTCATCTCTGCAATGAAAGTATGCAAACGTTGGGAGTGTGTCTTATCACAGATTCCCTCGATATGGTCCACTTTCCAACTTTCCTTCCGCCAAGGTGCTACATCTCTCGAGCATGCGCGTACTTTTCTGCGACTGAGTGGATCAAATCCTCTCAAAATTACACTTCTCTGGGATGATCCCAACTGGATTGTGCCAATTGAATGTGATTGTGATTGTGAAGATAAACGTGATCCGGCAGATTCATTATCGCACAAAATCATGGCCGGAAATCATCTTGTCTTGCTCTCCAGGAGCTATACACACACGTGCATCGTTGGCGCGAGTTCACGCTAAGGAGCACTTATGTTGCCCACACGTGTCATGCGCTTTTTTTCATGTCATGTCCATCTGACCATCCGGCCCATATGCTCGAAAAGTTTCATATTCAACTCGTACACAGTGAACGGCATGCAGATCACTACCACAGCGAACCTTCACTTTTCCCCGGTTCAGTACCTCCCATCCGTGATCTCCTGCTTTTTGGCACACATTGGTCCTGGCTGTCGGCCTCCATGCTGTCATCGACTTTAGTCAACTTGCGGATGCACTATGACGGCACTTACGCGGATAATGACTTAGGATATAAACTAGATAATGCTTTGTTGCAACTTCTTGGTGGACTCCCCAATCTGCGGAGCCTAGCGCTGGAGCTGGAGCTGGAGCTGGAGCTAGGGTTTGGTTTAGATGATAAACGCCCTATCGTACTGCCTCAGCTGAGCTCCCTATCCATCAAATCGCGATTAATGGGAAACTGGACCAGTGATTTCCTCCGTTGCGTACGAATGCCTTATCTATGCATATTGACCTTGGACGAGGCTGAGAGGGGGTACACTGAGACTCATAGGACTCGTACTCATGAGGGTATCCTTCGAGAGTTGGTCAGACTCACCGACCCCGATATCATGGAAGATTCCGATTCCTGTCTTTTGCAGCTAGTTGAACTCCATCTCCTTAATTTTTCACATCGCGCAAATGCAGCGCTTATCCGTCGCCTGTACACGCAAATGATCACCCTCGAGGTATTGACCCTGGGACCCGGCGCACGGGACGACAATGTAGCGCTGACAATGGGACTGCTCCCCCGCTATGGACTCGGAGATCTCCCTCTTCCTGGACTTCGGACGCTGATTGCTTTCGATGTCCCAAAGGATGTCTTGCGGCATGTTGTATCAGAACGGGCGTTGGTCGCTGGTTCACTGGAGGAGCTTTACTATGAAGATAGAGAGAATGAGGGGAATACAAGTGTCGCAAATGATTGGCAAGATCAAGTCGAGACGTATCATCGTATTGATTCTGTGGAATCTTACCGTTATTCAGATATAGTTAGTAGGCGGTGGTCAGAGTTAGAGTAGCCTACTACTGCAGTCCCTACAGCTCATTCATTACACGTCGCTCACAGCATACTAGTGGATCATTGATTATCCCCTCGCTACAATGCTCTGGTTCAGTCACGATGATTGTCAATATTCGATTCACTGATACCGTTGTTAAATCTTTCATTGTAGCAAGTTTACACGTCTTAGCGAGATGTCTGCTTACCGTAAAACTGGAGACAAGGGCTCGTAAACGAGAGTCAGTGCACACCAGGAGCCAGACAGGGGGCAACGATTAATAAAACCTCCGCCCCCTGCATTTCACCAATCCCTCTAGTCATCAATCTTGCTCTAATCTACCAGCATGAGTAAAATCTGCCAGATGTCGACGCACATGTATTTAGGCACGATTTACCCTTGTTCGTTCTCTACCTCCTTAATCTAAGCATGTAAATATTTATTAGCAGTTCAAGGGCAATGCCCGAACAAGAGTATATCCAGGCTCAAGACGCTGGGGCTGCTCCTGTTATACGGTCACTGAGAACCCAAAAACCCGATCCGCACATTGACTCGGTTCCAATCCTTTCTACTCCCGCTGAGGCATGTAACTCGGGAAGCGCAAGGGAATATGATGAAAATGATGTGATTCCCTACGTGAGAGTAGCCGACGTCCAATGTCCGTAGGGAGGTATATTGAGACGACTCGGCTTCGGGATTTACACCGATATTCAGGGCATCGATCACTACTTGCAGGTTATGCAAATGAGGACATAGACGGAGCGCTGCGGATGTTGGAGTTCGTGGTCACATGACGAGCTCGACGCTACTGTACAGTTGTGGCTGAACCTTATTTCGTCGGTTTATCTAGCGTATCTACTGTTTTGTATACCCTACGCGTTTGTTCACGGGTTCCCTGTAAACCTGAGTTGGTCTTACTTCGGAAGCACGCGCCTGAGACTTGCGGAAACTCAATAGCGGACAATCCGCGGGACGTGATGGTAGGTGGATATAGACCGATAGAACATAACGACGCAGTGTAGGGGACGGGAAGAGGAGAAATGTTCCAGCAATGGTATCGGACTGTCACTCGAGCGTCAGCAGTCTCGGGAAGACGCAAGTCTCGATGGAGAAGACTGCGAGAGGTGTGTTCGTCAATACACGCAATGACGGCATGACGCAAAAATTGATGGGCCTCCTGCTCGAATAGCAGTTGATACCACCAGAACCGTATTCCTGCATTTTGGGCGATCGGTGAGTCCGTGGACGAAAAGAAGTTATCAGCATTACATTACTAGCTCCCACTGACCGTAAGCTCCGGGCCGTCAGGCCAATTGTATATCAATGAATGTAAGTGGATGTGGCCGCGTGCCACAGCCCAGCGGTGGGGATCATACATGTTAGCCCCAAGGAAATCTATTGCGGGCTCATAGAATGTTGTGCATGTTCTGGGCAAGAGTTGCAAAGGATTACTGAGACAACGATTTCTCACCAGATGGTGAGAACGGGAATGGCTTCAAATGCGCGAATATCTCCAGGAGGACTTCCGGGACAAATAGTGCTCGATGAATGCTGCAGAGGTAGGAATGGTTGTATTGCATAAAGGCAGGACCAGAATATATTGACCCCGGAGACACCTTCAGCTGACAGAGTCAGGCTGAAACCGTTCATGGAATATGACTTGATTTAGTAAAGCGTTTTGAACGTCGAATGCCAATGGACATCAGACTTTTCGAGGACAGCCTCCTCCTCTCACAGACCGTGTCCATCTTTAAAACTTCAGGTAATGCAAAACTAATTACGAGAGGTTCTAAGTATCGGAAGAAAGATGTTCATCAAACATATCCCTTCCAGGCAGCCTCCCAGCCCTCAACGAAGCGCTCCTCGGCGAATGCACTTACTGCCCACCACCTGCGTGCCCACTCTCTCATAGCTTGTTCCTCCCAACTTACCCATGCTCAGCACGCGGTGCATGGCGTCTGCGAAGCTCTGTGAGTCGTGAGCATGGAACCCCGTAGCTTCGCCATCCAGAAGGACAACAATATCATGAAGTGGACTACCAGAAGCGTGCGTCACAGGAATCACGCCTGCGGCCTAGTTATATCACGGTAAGTCTCACGACGAAGAAAAAAGGTGACAGAAACAAGGGATTCGCACCATAAATTCAACGACGTTTATCCCGAAATGTTCATCCACCATCGTGCTGAGCCCAATGCTTGCTTTGCGAGCCAGCTAAGCATATCGGGGTAACTCGCATTAATGACGAACTCGACGTGAGGAGTTATCATGAGTTCTTCTGCGAGATCCTGAAGAGACTGCACACGCGCACGGTCTTCCGCGTTACGTGCCCCACCCAGGAAGATAAGCTTCACAGAAGAGGAGCCTGAAGTATAAGTTGGCTGATCGGCCAACAATTGCGCAAAGGCGCGAAGTTGAGCAGGGTGATCTTTTTCCGGCCTAAATGAGCGCCAGTTGAGCTCCAGCAACGAATGAGGAGTGGATGTAATTTCACCTGAATTGCGCGATACTCAGGATAACTCTTTCCCTTGCATTCAAATAGAATTTTGCCATCTCGCGGGTATCGCATGGTGGGTAGACACGGACTCTTCGTTTCTTGCTTCTTTGATATTGGGTTCTGTCGGTCCCGAGTATGCTGACGCAAAGACACGAAGGAAGAAAAGTGGTGTAAAAGAGTGCAAGGCGCTCATGACGGGGTCAGAGTGCGAGAGTATCGCATCGACGTGGTTCTTTGTCCAGCTGGAGTTGGACACAATGAAGGAAGGGCGGTAGAGTGTCAAAGAGTAGTGATACATCAGAAGACGGTAATACCTGTAGAGAAAGTTGTGAGCAGACGCTATGGGAAGCGAGGATGGTAAGTAGCAGCACTCACGAGTCACCACATCTTTCCGCGGCTCAATACCACGGAGCCTGCAACATCTCCACAGTTGGTATGACCTGCATTGCTGCATAAGTCTCATCAATGGAGCAACCCAGCTGCTGGTACCAGTACGGATGAAAGAAGGCAATGAATTTTGGGTTGGATGTGGTGGGAATGCCAAGCTGTTTGAGAATGGCCTGGCGAGCTTACACTGAGCATCTGGCAAGTTTGGAATGCCGATAGAAGAAAGGAACAGCTCAAGTAACAGTCATTTGACCAATCAACCTAGTGACTGCGGAAAGTCATGCATTCATGGAGCAGATATGAAGTGCGCAGCTTCAACTGCTCAAAAACAATTGTGCTCTAATCATTGAATCGAACACTCCCGGAGTCCCACTTCACTGCTTGCACTGCATCAAACATGACTAATCAGTCTAGCCGGCGGCTGGCCGTATTGGGTTGCCGCACAGTCACTCATGAACGTTAACCTTTATTTCACCGGAAAATCTAAGTACCGGCTGCGAGCATTTTGCTGCCGCATGCTGCGTGTTCCTCGTGTTCTACTAGTCCTAGTCCCAACTTCAAGTTCCCTGCTCCACCCCCGCTTCCCACGATTGTCTATTAACCCTATGATTGAAGTTTAATTGATAGAGTTCCCCGAGACTCGGGAACTTCGACGTCGCCACCTCACAAACTTGGCAGACGACAGTGGACAAACTGTAATCAAACTAATAATATGAAAGTTAGTACCTTCTGATATTCCCGGTCTGAGCTGTGAAAAGGCTGTCACTTTGCGTACGCTTGGCTCGCATTTGGGACTGAGTCACTATCCCATGGCCGTCTCGCTTGGTTACACGCCGAGCACCCGAAGAACTACAAGTACTATAACAGATGGTAATGTGCTGCGCGCTTTTTGCGCGAATCCCGCCCTTGGCTAACAATATGGAAGGTTCATGCTGACATATTTTAAGGCGTTTTTTTTTCAGACGCCAGGGCCGGATGGGCTTCCTTGGGTTGGCGCCGATGCTCCGAATTCAGTATTGTACAGATGTCGGATTGTGCCAGTGGTATAATTTCCCCGGAGTGTTTAAAAGGATATACTGCCTCGTCCTCTTCCACCTCACTGCAGGTTCACCTCCCACTTCGTTCTCTCGCATCTTAACCTAACACATCCTCCATG
>KV448342.1:0-42964 GCA_001658105.1 Rhizopogon vinicolor AM-OR11-026 | reverse complement strand
AATGTCCTAATAGTGTAAGGTTGGAGACTGGCTTGCCGAAGGGGAATAGTATCATGGCCGCCCGAAAAATCGTCCTGGAATCGCGGAACAATTTGGTAGGGAAATATCTCCGGATGAATTATGAGACCGGTAGAGAACTTCGGAACAACCGGAATCCCCTCGCCATGCTCATCAAAAGTTTTCTGAACCGAAAAGGTGGCAAGAAAGATCCGACGACCCCAACCGAAGCTCAAAGGCATTGCGTCATTCGTCAATGACCCATCTTCATGGAGGAATATTTCCGGCTTGAATTCATCAGGATTGGGGTACTTCTGTTCATCGTGCGTTATCGCCCTAAATGCTGTATCAATCTGGAAACTTCTCTAGAAGGGTCTTCGGGACCCAGCAGAGCTGCGATCCTTGGGAGTTGACGAGACGACCTTCAAGTTACATTCCTTCAACAGGACGTGGGGGTTTTGTTATCCCATAGGAGCTTACTTTTGCACTTGTGGACATTGTGTGCGAAACGGCCGAGACGGAGAGCGCAGGTATGTAGTCCGGTTGATGCTACGCTGCTCTGAAAAGGCTGCCGGTCCTGAGAGGAATGCTTGAACTCATGTCGAGGTTGTTGGTGATTGGGAGATGAGGTAGAGGAGGAAGGCGTCCTGTTGTATTGCAGATAGGGGAGTGTGAGCAAGAGCGAGTTAGATGAACTCAGCCTTTGGTTTGGAAGTGGGAAGCAAAGAGAGGGGGGCAAGAGCGAAAGTGGAAGCGGAAGCGGAAGCATGGGTGGAAGCAGAAGTGGAAGCGGAAGTATGGGTGGTAGCAGAAGTGGAAGCGGAAGCATGGGTGGTAGCGGAAGCGGAAGCATGAGAGGTAGCGGAAGCGGAAGCATGAGTGGTAGCGGAAGTATGAGTGGTAGCGGAAGCATGAGTGGTAGCAGAAGTGGAAGTGGAAGCGGAAGCATGGGTGGAAGCATAAGAGCGAGATAGGGCTATGTTAAACTGTCGCGGTGGGCTTTATTCTCGATCTCTCTAGCCAAGTTCTTCAGCAGTGAGGTTGAAGACACTGATGTCGAAGGCAGAGCAACAGAGTCTTCGACATAATTCAATGTAATCAAATGACTTGAGTTTGTGGATGGCATATTGGAATGGACGATGGGTGAGGGTGTCGCTAACAGACGTTCCTGATTCTCAGCTTCTTGCTCAAGGAGAAGCCGTTCTGGCTCGAGCCGTTCTCTGCTTCCTCTGGTGCTATCCAATTATCTTTGTTGACTTGTTGGTTACAGGCTGTGATGCGTATATCTGTGTGTTTCTGATGATGCAATGCCTTAAGGCTTTGAGGGTGGAGGACGCGAAGTCAGGTTCAATTTCTAGCGCGGGGTTTGAGACAACGCGGGCCATGCCGAAGGAAAACGATGAGGTGAGGTAGGTTGAGAGATTAATATGATATTGTGTAATTCTGAGACAGGAAGAAGGAAAAGAGAGACATAGAGAAAAGAAAAGAGCTCGACGACGGATGCGTCGAAGATCTTACTAGTAGAGGAGCGGAAACGAGAGACGCCGGCGACTTCCGCTCGCCCAAAGACAAAACTCTAAGACTACGCTCGTGCCTCGCTACGTAATAGAGTGACAACAGATGCTTGGAAGAAGCAATGAAGTCGCGAGTAAGGTTCTAGCGAACCATGATAGACCTTGATTATCAAGGTTTCCTCATCCTCGAGGGCAGACCAATGACGTCTCTGTATCTATCAGTAGTGGTCAGTGGTGTCTGCTACTCTTCGTGGATTTTTTCTTGCTCGGGAGTCGGGAAATTGGTAGTCTCGTTCCTGCCGATAGGAAATTGGATGCGACCAGCTCACCATTATTTGATCATATTGAGCTCAGGCACCATCGAGATCGGGAAAATGCAGCTCATACTACTAGCTCATATACAAAAATTGAGAAATTCTTGCGTCATATGTAGTCAATCATAAGATATTTATGAGAAGTAAAGCTGCGAACGCCGAACGGGAAGAAACACATAAACTGCTCACCCAACCCAACCTTCTATCTGGTCGAACTTGAGAGTGCCAAATTACGCTAATAATATGGGCTGGCTGACTCGTAATTTCTACGTATACATCTTCAACAACAATGTGCGCTAGTGCCCGCAGTGACATTAATATAGTATTCTTACATATATACTTAGTAGTCCGCGAACCCTCGAGTTCATTATATAATTACAGCTGACCTGGATATAGTGGCGCGCCTTTCCAAGATTCCCAGAGCTCGATCAGAGTGCCGGTGAACTTTGAGCGCTGCACTGGTCGTGAGCCCTGTGAACTCTCGCTGAACCGCGAAGCAGACATTCTGCTGTCACTCCTCTCCTTACCAACACCCTCACTCGAATCGCCCGACAGCTTATCCTGCGAACGAGCTTTTCGCGGTGCATTTCTCTCTGCAAAAGGGAGGTACTCTGTCAAGTGCTGTGGGATCAGCTCGCCCGCCGGGCGATGGCACAGTAGGTCGCGCAGCTTTGGGGACTTCTTGAGGGAACTTGCAGATGGTAGATCAGGTTTCTCCGTGTCGTGCACGCTGAAGACGCTAATCTTGGTCCCCATTTTGATGGCGCGTACCTTCGATTCCTCGATAGTCTTGGAGGAAGCAAGGGGCTTCTCAGCATCGGGCTGACCATCGGGTTCAGTCGGCTCCTGCGGGGGCATGGGGGAAGTAGGTCTGGTATGTGATGGGCTTTCGCCGGGGATTTGATGGAGGTCTTTGGATGGTTTGATCTGTCCACTTTTGCGAAGTATTAGTCCGCGTTCTTTGACTGGGTCACAGGGTGCACATGAACTATGACACACTGCTAGTAGCTCCGCTTGAGTGAGTGGGTCTCCTTGAGTAGAAACGTCAGACTACGAGGAAGATAAGACAGGCAGGAATCACACCTGAGCCATTCATCTCGTCCCACTTGAGATATACAGACCATCCATCCACCCTGAGTCCACAATCCATCTCGACAAGACTCGATACACCGTTCCTCCGTAACCTCGACTTGTCAACCTTCTTGAGAACCTTCTCCATTACACTTACACCGCACTGGCAGTCTGCGACATCAACAACACAAGATCGCCCTTCTTCTGGCACAACGAATTTAATAAGCTTGCGGTGGAGATCATCTAGGGATGGTCGTCGAGTGGCAGAGCTGGATGGACTAAGTCTAGGTGAAAATGCTGTGGGACATGACGATGTCGAGTCTCGCGGCTTGGGTGAAAATGAAGATCGCTTCTGACCACCGGTCTGCGAGCTATGCGATTCAGGTATTTGCATGGATGTGTAGGAATATTCACTGGCGCCACTCAGCGACGGCCTTGGAGCAAGTGCGTCTATGGGTGAAAGCACAAGGGGTGAAGGAACATCGTGGGCACGCGACGGTGACCGCGATTCGAGTGGAGTTGGTGATCGAATCCAAGGTTTCATGTTGGGCGGTGATCGCGGACTCGCTGGCAGGCCAAAGGAAGAGGATGACCAGCGATTGGTGCTGGAGCCTGCAGACGTAGATGCCGGGGATAGGGGTGAGTTGATATGATTGGCTGCGTCAAATTGGTTAGGCGGACGCATGAGCGGGACGACAAGCGGATTGAGAGTCCGCTGGCGCCCGCGAGTTGACACGGGAGGAAATGATGACCCTGCATTTGTGTTGTTTGGGGTGGTAGACCACCCTATTGGAGAGGTATGAGGTATGGAGTCACTGAACTGAGGGTCTCGGAGGACACTGGGAAGATCGGTGCGTCTTGAGCTTGGGGACAGCACCAATGGAGTAGGCCTGTTGCTATCGAGGTGCTTATTGGTGCTAGACACTGGTGAGGAGTCTCTCGAACCTGAGCCAGTGAATGCCGGAGGACTTGCATTCCACGGTGAACATCTATTCCTCATGTCCTTTACACCATTCACTATCCGCAGCCTGTCTCCAAAACTCATAATCCCCATCTCTTTGAGAGTTTCCAGGTCTAGCTCCAACAGAAGATCGCCACGAACATCATTATTTCTAAAGGTCTCGACATGTGAGCTACACTTTATATTGGTGAGCCATCGCGCGACGTGATCGTCATCCCAGGATCGCAAGTAATCCAAAAATGCTATGTCGGGGGGCGGGTCAAGTATACCTCTGATACTATAGATGGGTGTTGCGGGAAACGGGCAGTGTTGGGCGCGAGGGGCGCCCAGAGTGATAAGGGAGTGGGGGGCGTTGAATCGGTAATTTTGAAGGTAGGAGTCGGCTGATTCGGATTGGGTAAGGTCGAGAGAGGGTAAATCACGGGAGGACGCACTAATGCCAGTCATTCGAAGGCTGGCGCTACTCAGGCGAAATAATGTGCGAGATAATCGTCAGAGTAGACAGTAAAGAAGAACATGAAGGGAAAGTGCGTGGGTCGAAGGAGTAGATAAGTTTTTCTCGCTGTAATAAGAATACAACGGTGTCAATTTTAACGACAATTTATCAAAGAGGGCTCTCTCCAACATATTGCCAGCACAATCTGGTTGTAGTTAATTGACACCGTTGTGATTCCTGATTCCTGAATATTGAAGATGATATCAGGGCGTCAGGTGCCATGGCCTTTTTGGAGGATTAACATTAAGACCAATATAATTATAAATGCCACGTCTAAAAAGTGACTTAGCCGAGATAGCCTACCCAAATTAGGGAATTCGGTACCGCAGTACCACATGGTGGTAGCAACGTTCGCTGTTGTACCAGGTTGTTGTACCTCCCCCATGGTTTCGGGTGCATGGCAGTCGCGTGGTGTGTCAGATTGTGTCAGAAACTGTCAGAAACCACGTCAGTACAACTCTGAACAACTCCGGCGGCCCAGCGCAGATTCAGAAGTGGTGTCCAGAGAGGTCCTCACGCCGCATGAAGCCACTGACACTATAGTGCGTTATCTTCTATCGAAGAGGATAGCGAAGTCCTGGAAAAATCACTCTATCACTGATGTGAGTCGCCATGCGCCCTTGCTCGATGGAGGAGTCGAAGCCCTTGATTATGGAATTCCCTTGGTTCTGTAACTTAGTAAGTAGACCCTAATAGAGCGAAGATAGACATTGTAATATTTGGAACATGGATTAACGAAATCAGTGCCGCAGCGCAAACTTCAAAGGACCATGTCGCATACCAAACCTCAATTTTAGTGGTCAACCTGGATTACATCCGTGAACAAGCCACAGCAAGGTGAAGATATGGGGTTAATCCGGACGTGGAAATGTGAACATAGTGAGGAATGCACACGGTTACGGTTATGTGTATGCACAAGTTTGATCAGCGTTTCACTACTGAACGTCAGGCCTTTTCTTGTCTGTCATTGCTGTACTACGCAAAGAGGGCAAGAAGATTTGGCGAACGCAGTGCTGTCAACTTAGTAGAGAAGGAACGACTGTCGCTCAAGGTCTGCCTAGGGAGACTATGCTGTCAATAGCATAGAAGCAGTCGCTGTAGTTTCGTATCTTCAAGTTGGCGTTCAGCTTTATCAACAACTTCCCTTCTATTCCTGACGTCATGACGATGCCCCCCGCTAGGTGTGTTCTCAGTTGGCATCCCTTCTCACTCATCTGCATTCCTCTGCCTGCTTTCTTCCTCAACTAACTTCATACCGTTTCATACCTTCTGGGCTTGGTCCCGCACTCGCTGACATCTCTGCGTTAAAAGCACTTGTTCTTAACTCGCAGAAGCAGCAAAACTATTGCTCAAAGTTCGAACGTGCAAATCAAACCAGAGCAGACAGTGTATTAGTACAGACATTTGAATCCCGGTTGAACCTGGGTCAGCATCCGGAGATAATTTGTCCGGACAGGTCTGGGCTTCATCACTATGACCCAGGTAACATTCCATGATCAGGGGGTCCTTTACATAATTGGAGGAGATTGCGGAGTTTTTATAATATCATTCCCGACCGGAACAGGATAGCAGGCCTGACTAGGCACGCTATGTAGAGCTTCAAATTAGAGGAGCCTGTGGCGTTTTGGGAAATTGTCTGCGAGTGGAACAGGCCTGAGTAGGCATAGTAGCTGGAGAACCTTGTCTTCCTTCATCTAAGGTCTGCTGCCTAATGGAGATAAGCTAGTTGAGCTTAGGTGATGAAATGGGCTATCGACTGCAGCGTTTCCCCCGAGTCCATCGTAGTCGTTCTTCACTGCGCCATAAGTACTTTTGAGTTCTCTGGCACTTCTGGTTATATGGCGTGCTCGACACTGACGATGACGGGAGTGGATGGGTATGGAGAAAATCTAGATCTGAATTTGCCTGCTAGATATCGCTGCCAAAGGCAGCCTGTTAAACATCGAAATTGGAAATAAGGAGGTCTATCCTGTCATTTTGCAAGGGCTGGTAAGATCAATAGCACATGGACACAATAACGAATGCAAATACCGATGCTACGAAGCGATGGCTCCATACTATTTCCGCAGTGAAGAGTCGGGTATACCCGCATGCGGCAGACTGCGTACATTTACTACAATACAAAATGGAGGGCTGCCAATTATCAGCGAATTGGAGTTGAATGAAGTTGAGAAGGGAGTATATCGGTACCCTGGCGTACCAGAGGCCCGAGGGTACTCACCAGTACCCGCACCTGCCTAGTTTGGCAGGGACCCCCAAACTGGATCTTGGATACCAGGTACTTAGTGAAAAATGATTGATTGACGACCGCGGTCAGTTGCGGCCCTGCCTGACGACAACGAACGACAACGCCGCCATTATATACCCGGATCAGATGCATCGAAGAACGATTACAAAAGAATACCCTACATATATATTTCCCACCAACAGCACCCTCTATCGTGTAGGCCGAGTCGAATCCCTTGGTCTAGCTTCCTGCGTCTATCTTGCCAGCAATCAGAATCCCGGACATGTCTCCCAGCTAGGAGGTGAGAGTATGTATAATGCGCACGGGAAAAACTTCACTTCTTTCGATTCATCCAGCCTCTTTTCATTCGTTCTATCCTCGATACATTCATAGGTCCATCGCAAGCCCGAGATTCTTGTGCTCACCAATGACGTTCAACTACATGGCCCTTAATCGGGTGCCGTCGTCGATTTGGCGCCCGCCAAGCCGTGTCCCATCAAGCGCCTAGAGTACTCGTGAAAAAAACTGTATGCCAAAACGTGTTTAGTAACGACGTTCTAACATCCTAACCAGCTATGGGAGAATTGGTCTCAAGAACGGCAGGCTTCGAACTTCATCCTGCTGATGGTAGTTCTCTGGCTGCAACGGTAACTTCCACGATGAAGACTTCGATAACGCCAGGATGGGAAAAACTCGATGCTTCTTGGCCAAGAAACGTCAACCGTGTAATTTTTCGGCATAGAGCAACCGCGAGCCCATCACAAGACTGTGCGAAGTACTTACCTTGACATGTCCAAAGCTGGAAGAAATACTCCACCAACGCCTGATTGTTAGGATGATTAGCGTAATCACAGGAGAAGTAAAGGAAACTACCCGACCTTTGGTACCACTGCCAGCGAGTACATGTGCTTCTGATGATCATATTATACCTTTACCGCCGCCATTCTTGTGCAGGCAGACTACTTGTCGAGGATAGCGTCCCGAGAGCGGTACACGGAAGAGTGGAAGCGCTTGCGGGAAATAGTCAACAATATTAAGTCACAAAGAATTAACATCATCGAGGAAGACGTGGCAAAGTCGTGGAATGTGCATTCGAATCAGATGAGTCTAGTGTTCAGAGTGCGCCGCACGTTAGCCGCCCATCTCGCTTATGAGTGAAAAGCAGACTGTGGGTAGGAGATTTCCAACGGCGTTCACCAGTGTTTCATAGCCAGAAGAGGTGACTCGTTGGGCGATATCCACAACGATGTGACAAGTTCAAGTGGGCAGTTTTGATTCTTTGGAGAGAGTGGCGCTTCGAGAGCATGTGTAAAGGTTAGGTAAGCACGGAAGTATAAGTACATAATAGACTTTTCAGGGGGACTAGGGTTGGACTAGGGCTGAACTTGTCGGACGCGAAGGAACGGGGCCCCCGGGAGGCGTGGACTAATTCCACGGACAAGTGTGACACATCTTCCGCGGTGTTCACGACTACTACCTCACCTCTGCCGTCGTTCAGGTCATCGTGAGTAACGCCGACCACTTTTCTCCATCAGTGGATCGTCAGAAAACCTCACACCAGCGTGATGGCGGCAGAACAGAGTAGTTCTTCCAGTGCTGAAAATGAGCTGAGGGACAGCTCTCCGAACAACTCTGGTTGGCTGAACGAGTCGACGTCTTTCGATTCACACCAAGAGGATCGCATGGTCAATCCACATGGGATCGATGATGGTCAGCCACTCCAGTATCTTGACCGTGATGAACCACGACACCCGGCTGTCGCCCAGTACATGCACTCCCAAACTCCCACCTCGTCTACTTTCGAAACGCCCCTCCTCCGTTCAGATTCACCACAGTTCAGACAGACGCCCACACGCTCTTTATCCCACAACGCCAACCTAAACTTCACTCCCTGTCCCTCACCCTTGAACCCAAACCCTTCTCTGTCATCCCCAAGTTCCCAGAAAAATTTGCGTTTTCGGTCCCAGTCGCGTCAGAGCATGTACTTCAACCGCGTAGCGTCAGAGGACTCCCAGGTCCTCGCGTCTAACACAGCATCACTTCCTGCTGGTCAGCGCGGTTCAATGATACTTTATCGTTTAGTTGCAGACGATGACCGCAGGGCATTGACTCCACCGACGCTCCCTAACCGTGATTCGGTCCTCAGCACCTCAGGAGACTCCATTTTCTCACTTTCATACGACAGCAAGTACCCTTCTGGCACTTTGCATGCACGTGGTACTCTCGTGCCTTACGTCTATGATCCTGACCTTGATGAGCCAGAAGAGGATGACCCTCTTCATGACCCTAATGATGATAGCGCGTCACACAGCTTCCCCTTTAGAGGTATCCTCAACGTTACCGTGCTCCTCATTCTCATTTTGGCTCTCCTCGCTCTTTTCATCATTTATCCTCTCCTCAGCCATCTCAATGACCTCAGCCAGGATAGTGCAATAACGGGAAACGTACTTGTCAATGCAACCGGTCAGGTTCCATTTCTGTGCGTTGCGCCACTTCACTATCTCATCGTTGTTCTATTTTCTTTCCTGTGATTTCACCACACGACTGACGCCGGTCCCTGTCTTAGATTTCAAATACCGGAGCTCGTCGATCCTGACACGCCCAGCAGTGCCAAGACGCGGACAGGATTTGACGGCCTTCCTTATGAGCTCGTTTTCTCTGATGAATTCAATAAACCCAACCGTACTTTCTGGCCAGGGGATGATCCTTTTTGGGAAGCCGCAGACATATGGTACGGGAGCACCGGTGATCAGGAATGGTATGACCCCGGTCAGGTTACAACCAATAACGGATACCTTAGCATCGTCATGGACCAGATCCCTGAGAACGACTTGCCTTACCGGAGTGGTATGCTCCAGAGTTGGAATAAGTTCTGCTTTACTCGCGGGTATATCGAAATATCGATAAGTTTACCAGGGCCGAATCAGGAGACTCAGGGTTATGTGAGTGGCTGTGGCGTTGAGCTGGCCTAAGGGAAGGGTTCGGGTTGTGTGGTACTGATTGGTCGATCGGTTTTAGTGGCCGGGTGCATGGACAATGGGTAATCTCGCGCGCCCGGGATACGCAGCGACGACCGACGGCGTGTGGCCTTATTCGTGAGTCCGGTTGTTTTGACGGTGATTGAGGTACTTAATCTCCGTCAGCTATGACTCATGTGATGTTGGTACTTTCCCGAATCAGACGGAGCAGGATGGTTCTGGACCGGCTGCTGCCCTCCATTCGGACGCCTCGAGGCCTAAGTACAACAATGAGTTATCGTGGCTGCCGGGGCAGCGTCTCTCGTAAGTGTTTCCTGACTTCTTAGATTCTTCGTGGGTTCCTCACCGACGCACGCATTCATTCTTGACGCACACTGTACTGACACTCCACCCAGCTCATGCACTTGTCCGGGAGAAGATCATCCTGGGCCTTCCGTGAACGTCGGTCGCGGTGCACCCGAAATTGATATCTTCGAGGTCGAGCGTAACAAGCAAGGTTCCGGGCAGGTCGCCTCGCAGTCCGGACAATTCGCGCCCTTCACGCATGACTATCTCTACCTCAATGATACCCAGGATGAGTGGCTCATTCACACGCCTAACATTACAACCCCAAACCCTTATCGAGGGAGTGCGGTGTGAGTGCCTTTTCATGCGGGTCTCGGCGATGTTCAATTCCTTTATGGACTGACAATTTCTCTGCCAACAGCCAACAAGCAGTGTCTGCATTAACGCTTCTTCCTGATGACATATTCGAAGAATCTGGCGCACAGTTCACGACCCTTGGTGAGTATTTTCATATTCCACGTCTCGTGATCGTCTTACTATCTTTTGCAGGGTTCGAGTACTGGTCGGATCCTTCAAATCCTTCAGATGGGTACATCACATGGCAGACAGCTGGCGTCGAGTCCGCCCATCTCGGCGCATCGGCACTTGGCCCCGATCCCTTACCGAATGGCACTGGCGTGTCACAGCGGCTGATCTCCGTGGAGCCAATGGTCAGTCCTTACCATTCCTAATCACATCCCATCTGACGTGCCTATTCCCTTAGTCTATCATTCTCAACTTGGGCATATCACGTGCGTTCTAATTTCCTTCCTCTCTTCGAACAAAGATATTGATATTCTTTCCAGCAAATTGGCAGACGATTGATCTCAGCACGATGGTCTTCCCTGCCGAGATGCGCGTTGACTACGTGCGTGTGTACCAGCGGACGGGACAGACGAATGTTGGATGCAGCCCCACGGACTATCCTACCAAGGACTATATCAACCAGCATATGGATTCGTACATGAGTTCGTGGATATTTCCGAATTTTGAAGAGATACTTATAGTTTCTACCACCAGATCCTAATCTCACTTCGTGGAATTATCCAAAACCAAAAAACAGCTTGGTGCGTTATCGTCGCCTCTTGATAGGTGTAGTGGCTGATGGTGTTGATTTATAGTATTCCGGCGGGTGTTAGCTCAAGCTGCCTTCGAACCCTGATCATATCCCACCCACTTCACGCAGAGCGACCACTATGTAACATAACCTTATCCCTCACGTACCTATCATACCAAGCCAAGGACCTATTATCGCTCGCTCCATTTTTATCTTATACCTACCATACGCACACTCACTCTCGGGGACAATATTCAGACACTCGCTTGGCATAGAATTTTTGGAGTTGCTGTGTTCGTTCAGTCGGTCGCCGCACATCGTCATCGCCATTACACAAATCCACATGTAATCGTGATGCGGGGACGTTGTGGTTTTGTCTATGATATTGTCTATTCGCTAGAGTCATGGGGAAGGTGTTCGACTGGTTCTCATCTTGTTTTGTTTGTGTGAGATGGTTGGTGACTTGTTGGCGATAGCATGTATGTGTGATTTGCACAAGGTAGTTGCTGCTGGGAAGACATACTCAGTAGTATCTGGAGTGAACGTCCTGGTGACCAATTAAGCCATGAGAAGGTTGCCTACAGGCTGCAGCCAATATCCCGCAGACAGTGCACACCGCAAACTGGGCGTGTTAAGAGCAACCTCTCCATCGTCTACATATTCCGGTCAGCAGCATGGGAGCTCGGCGTGTTGAGGGGCACTCATAGGGGTTTCCGCGGAGACAATGAACAAAGATTTGGGATAGAAGTTCAAAATGGCAACCGCCAAAGAACCGATGCATGTCGCTGATGCAAGAACATGGGCCGGATAATCTTGTCCCGCCCATCCATGACCCGCTGGCGATCTGAGATTTCGTGCAAAAATGCATCCAACTGCTGTTGACGATCGTCAATGAAAGTCCTAGCACGCTCACTGTCAGCATGTTTCACTAGCGATGTTCCTGGACATGTGATATCTCCATCATATCACTAGTGTACCAAACGTGAATCAAACACACGCAGAGATGTCATGGCTCAAGCCCAAATGAAAAATACTGATTGAAAGCATGGCATTCGCCTGCAGCAAAGCTAACGACGAAAAGTGTGAATTCAGAGACAACACGTTATGTTGAGTCGAGGACATTAACTGATCACAACCGAATGCCGATGTTGACGTGGACAGCTTTGACGTTTGTGTAGCTAAATCGATGTCATTAGTGCGATAGAGTAGTTCTCAAGGCCGTCAACTTACTTTTCCAAAGCGTACTCGCTCAATTCACGACCAATTCCGGACTGCTTGAAGCCTCCAAATGGCATTGATATTTCAGTCTGGTTGGCGCAGTTAATCTGCAAGACGTAGTTATACCACAAATGTGCAAAACAAATGAAGAAGCAACGCACCCATGCAGTACCGGCTTCGAGAGCGTGTGCAACTCGTATTGCTCTATCAATGTCTTTGGTGAACACCGATGCGGCGAGTCCGTATGATGTATCATTGGCCTGTTCAACAACCTCTGTAGTTGTTGTCAGCGACACAGTTATTATACGTAGAAGAACAATTTTACCGTCTTCAGTCTTGAACTTCATGACGCATGCGACAGGTCCAAATATCTCTTCCCTGACGATCTTCATGTTGGGCTGGCAGTCTGTGAAAATCGTTGGCTGAATGAAGTATCCCTCTTGGCCAATCTGGTTGCCACCAAGATGCACCGTAGCACCATCATTTTTGCCGGAGTCAATGTATCCCATGATGCGCTTTACAACCGTCAAATATGGCATTATAAAAGAATTTGATATAACGGACCTCGAATTGAGTTTTGGACACCTGTGGCCCTTGGAATGTGTCCGGCGAAAAAGGATCACCAACCTTGATCTCACAGGCCTTTTCTGTGAACTGCTCCAAGAACTTATCGTATATGCCCTCGTGAATGAAAATACGGGAACCTGCAGAACAATTCTGGCCATGATTGAAGCTACAACCACGCTTAGGGCTATTACAGTGATGCGAACGGAATGGCTTACTAGATACCGTGAATGGCCCACTTGACTGCCTGCTCCAGGTCGGCGTCATCAAAAATGATGTTTGGACTCTTTCCGCCGAGCTCGAGGGTGACAGGTTTTAAGTTGCTCTTCGCGGCAGCTTCCATAATTTTCCGCCCTGTCAGAGTGCTGCCAGTGAATGCCACTTTCTCGATGAGAGGGTGTTCAGAGATTGCCTGTCCAGCAGTTGCGCCATATCCGTTCACAATGTTGATGACACCTGTAGGGAACCCTGCTTCCTTGATCAGAGTACAGAAGAGAAGAGCAGAAAGTGGTGTGATTTCAGAAGGCTTCAGGACAATGGTGTTGCCAGTGGCCAGCGCAGGAGCGATCTTGAGAGACAGGGAGAACACTAGTAAATGTAAGATTTATGCCCTGTGTACTCGCTAAACCCACTCACTCGGAACATTCCATGGAATGATTTGACCCTAAACAGAAAGTGAGATTTGCTCACTCGGAGAGTAATCAGGGTAGAATACTGACGACAACACCTATAGGCTCATGTCTGGTGTAAGCTAATTTGTTCTCGTTGGTCTGAGGGTGGAATGAGTCTGATGGCATCCGGAAGAAAGGGAAACAAACCTCGATAGTCTTTCCGTTGATTTTGTCCGCCCAGCCGGCGTAGTATTGCATGACTGCAATCGCTCCTTTGTTGTCTCGACTGTATGCGGTATTGTAAGCCTTCCCTGAGAGACACTTCTTAGTTAACTCGAGAAGGCGGTGATACAACAGTCCACACCGTTTGCAAGAGCATCAAGGGCAGCAAACTCCGAAATATGTTGCTCCATCAAAGCTGCGAGCTTCATCATGAGCTTTCCACGCTCAGCTCCTGGAACCTTAAGGCCCCATGAAGTCTTGTAGGCTTTCTTGGCTGCCTTCGCAGCGATGTCTATATCGGCTTTTGTCCCGGCTGCAATAGACGTGACCACCTTGCCTGTTGCTGCAATAATACTTTTTAGTTATGAATCATCGACGACCAACAAATCCATACCAGGGTTTACAACGCTGTGCACGAATGAGACATATGACAACGACCAAGTGCACGAACCAGATACTCACTCAAGTGTTCCACCTTCGACAGGGTCCACGAACTCTCCATTTATGTACAGACCCAGAGGGACCGTGATAGTCCCTTTGAACGTAGGTGTATCAAAAGTCTTGGTGAATGTCGATGGCATTGCGAGTGAGCTATGGGGAAGTGCAGATATGATAAGGGGCCACTTGAACCATAGTCTGTTTCAGGCTATAAGTAATGGTTAATGTGGCATGGTGCTACTTATAGCTTGAGGAGTGATCACGCTGCTCAATAACGGACACATGAACAAGAAATGACAGTTCTCATGGGAAGAAAACAGAAGAAGGGATACTCCTTACGCTGTTCTTTGACCCGTCACGGTGCTCCGTGTTCGCAGATGCTCATGTCGAGTTGATGTCAACGGACCTTCATTTTTTCAAACTTGAAGCTTGAAGCTTGAAGCTTGAAGCTTGAAGACTTGAAGTTCGCCTGAAGTATGCAGACACCCATGAGAGAAGTTGATCAACAAACGCCAGGCAGCCAACCCTTTTGACACTGACTTGTATAGTTACTATAGTATGACTCAGTAGGAGGAAGGTCTAACATCACATCTACATGATCGTGACTATTCAGACCTTGAAAGAGCGTAGACAAGTCGTTGTTTCTGTTTCAAGATCGCGATTTAGTCGTCATGATGAAACTTGAAAGCGCGCATTATGTCACAAGAACTACATTGTTTGGTCTAGTATAAACATCATCGACAATCGGATATCGTATGTTCTTTTCACGACAAACAAACAAGCCGAATCGTTGTTCTACTCCTCCGGTAAGCCTGTGGGGGATGACAGACACCGTAACTCCATCAGAGCTGCACCGGATGTTACGCTTGGGCCTCCTGCTATGTCTGAGTCCAAGTGAGCATTTTCATTTTTGTCAGAAGTTCGCGAATACCGTGCAAATGTCAGTACCATGATATGAGGAGGCATGTCATGTTTTGCTTACAGTTCGTGACGGTAGTACGTGACAAGGTCCAATACAACTGTGAAATGAACAAGGCAATCTGTATCCCAAAGCCAAGCCTAGTGTCGTATCGTTTGGAAAGGTCACATCTCCCAAATTTAAAACATGCGGTCTGTGCAATATTTCACTGCGGACGGGGTATTACAGCAATTCTGCGTTTAACTCGCGTATCCGGGCCATGCCTGACGTGAGATTGATTGAGGCAAGTCATGCCTTGAAGAAACTGCAGAAGCCCCGGTACCATAAGAAGCACTAACGAACAGAAGAAAACTACCAAGATCACCAGATGCGTGTGTAACAACACAACAGAAAACGAAAACGAAAACGGCGACGAAAAGGTTATCCCTGTCTTTCTCTCCAAATTCCGTAAAGTGCACGTGAGCCTAGTCTCCCGTAGGCAGGCCCTAATAGAATGAAGATATGGTCGTTCCTTAACGTGAGCTCCATATCGTCTGATATCGAGATGTATATTCATGAATATCAACTTTTCCGTCGAGACTGCGCACTCACTTCTTACTAGAGGTACGAGGATCCTTGAAGGAGGCAAACTTCCGAATTATTGCGAGCTTCCAAAGAACGTCTGAAGTAGTGTGTTGAACAACGCCATCAACTGCAAACGAACGATGTTCTCCTTTTGTTGTGGCGGTCTCTGGATAATGGTGGACAGCATACGAAGAAGCTTCATCGGGGGTCTCAGGTGATGAATGATGGCGGCGCATGAAAAGCGCCCTGTAGTGTTTATGGATGCCTTGCAATCATAGGCTTGATAAAATATGCTTCATGCTTGGCCGATTTGTGGGCGGACCAAACAGCATCAGTCAGCCCTGTCATTGGTGGGCATTACTTTCGAAACCATGAAGCATAGTGGCGTGCAAAAAAAAGATGAATTCATGATATTAAGACCAACTCCGCTAGACAACCACACTCGTGGACTATTGACTTAGGCCCTTGATAAACTCCAATGCAAAGCGAGGGCTGATATTTATGCCACATCAACGAATGAAAAAACAGACTCGAATACATTCGACGAACCTGTCTGCCGGCTTGACGGGCATTTTCTTGTCCACAAGCTTGCCACCCTTCTCAAAGACAAAATGACTACGTTTCGTCCTGTTACCCTCGGCGGCCCCCAGGACGCCGATCAAAGACCTCTTTGGATCAGAAATGAGTGGGTACGGGAGTTGCTTCTGAAGGGAGAGTGTTTGTCGTTTTAAGTTGTCTCATTACACGAATACTGGCACGCGTGGCAACGCACCTTGGTTTGCCATTTACTCTGAGCGGTGGGGGCATCGGCACTAACCCCATAAACGTCATAATTGAGCGAGGTGAACTCCTGCCATATGTCGCGGAAGCCACATGCTTGAGTGGTGCATCCGGCTAGAAGAAGAAAAAGTGTTGCCAATATGAACAATGAACATCGAGATAGGCGCGAAAACTTACGCGTATCGGCCTTTGGGACAAGAAAGAGCACCACACCCTTCTCTACCGCGATCGAACCAGTATCAACCTCTTCGCCTTTCTCATTCTTGAGGATGATTGAGGGGAGAATGTCGCCAATATCGATGGGCCCATCAGTCTGCGGAGCTACATCAGCACCATCATCACCCTTGACGGGCTCGTCTTCATTAGCTTTGGCCTTGAATGCGCTCCAGTCAGAATGGCAAAGAACCTGGCTTCGAATAGCGTACTTTCTTGTTCTTTTCATCACTATCAACCTCTTCGGCTGCTCTCTTCGTCCCCGCTTTTGAGGGTTTTCTCGACTTTTTAGCAGGAGCAGAAACCTCGATTGTCGTTTGGCCAGAAATTCTTGAGGACCGCCGTGGAGCTTGAGTGGGTTCGTCGGAAGCCATGGTAAATGGCTCGGGATAGGTGGAAGTTTGGTAGAAAGTAGTGGCCCCATAAACGTCGAAATCGAGCGAAGTGACCTCATATCGCGGCGAAGCCACATGCTTGCGTGGTGCTTCCAGCTAGAAGTTCAGATGTATATACTGATCAATTACTCAATCTTTTGGTCGGGTGCATGGTCATTGGTCTATTGTGTGGCCTTCAAGTTACATTTTGACGACGTTTGTAATACAAGAACTCTTCTAAGTATTTGGTCACTATGCTACTTCAGCAATGACTCCTTGTATTGTGTCGGTACGGTTGCTGCCCTTTACCTGAGGTCGAAGTAGAACTAATATCATCGGGCGGGGCAGCATCATGATCTCTCGCAAGTCTTAGCGCGTACATTGAGCTTTGTGCCTCGTCGCGGACCTACTCGTTCACATTTACTGGCGCTGACGCTCCACCGAACACATGCACATGCATATGAAAAGGGCATACATGTGCATGAACGCTGGCCCTGCCACAGCCAGAATTGATATTCTCGAGGTTGAACAGGGCTTGGTTATTAGAAAGCCTAAGCCATCGGCCAAACCCCAGCCCAAGCCGCGGCTTTGAAGCTTGGGGTTGACTTTCTCGGGTGAATTCATTCGAGCTCGAGCGATCTCAGGTATTCTTTCTATCATGATTTCCAGCTTTGCCCCAGGAGATCGCTTCCCTCAGTGCACTGCCACTTGGATTCGTGTGCGTGGGCGGTGGAAACGGGGAGATGGAGTGCAGATAATGTGGTGTAGATGGTTCATGACGCTGGGGTTGGCGCTACTCTATATCAGTGCGTTTCACAGGTTTTCCAGTTATCTTACGAACAGCGGTCCTTTCAGACCCCCTACGGCGATTTCATCATCAGCAAATTTATCCCCCTTGCTCTCTGCCTCATCAGACCCTCGAATCCACGGCTCTCCGTCCTCGACACACTCTCAAAGTACGAGTCACCACCATGAACTCATCTCCACTGCCCTCCCACCTTATACTCTGCTACATCGGCTTACACCCTTACTCAGGCAGCTTCAATGACCCTGTCCATCTCACTGTACTAGCGCAGCCCCCTTATAAATGACCATGTTCTTGTCATAGTGCTTTCAGGGGTACACGCACGATTTCGGTCAGACAAGGAATGTTTGCTGATATTCCTTCGCGAGGTCTTTAGATGCGGGAAAACGCTGGAAAGCAACCCACCTATACTCTGGTGTCTCCATGCCTTCACTGGCTCGACGGTTGCGCCCTAAAAAGTGACACTTCACGACGTCAGTTGGAGCTTTGGGACTCTGGTCAGTCACAACCGCAACGCTGAGCGCTTGAGTGAGAGTGACCAGATAGAAGGTGGGTCGCGTGCCAACCATAGTGATGTAAGGAATAGTCATGGTAAGTAGTTGTTCAAACAGCGACCATTGACTGACCATTGAGGCATCTCAGGTTAAGTCAAGGATATGTCTGAGGTCATACTCCACGAAGTCCTGACCATCAAAATAATGGTGACTCGTCGTTCCCAGTAGCTAAGATAGGCAACATCTGCTCACCTGGCCTAGCAACTCTTTCTCACTGCCGACCTTGACTTCGTCAGCTACGCCACTGAGCACCTTGCGGATCTTGACTCACCAGGCGTGATATGGAGCGACCACACCGATCTCATTGTGAGCTACCAGTGTTAAGTTGTTATTGTAGACGGCATTCGATCCGTGTATTCACTTACGAACTCTGAACGTTCTGAATACTTGAGGCTTTTTTCGCCAAACAGGGGACGGGCAAACTGCATTTGACACAAAAAATGAACAAAGTAATCAATATGCTCACGGGGAATACTGTCCGTGATGTTATAGTTGAACGTCAGGAATATCACAATAGTGAGACCCATAAGAACAGATATGAATGGTATTCACCACGTAGCTGCAATCTCGATGTAGAATATACGGCAGAGGTGATCACCCAACCAAAGACAGTGGCGGATAAAGCCTCTAGCGGAAACAAACAACTTGAAGCAACCACGCCATGGGGTGTCAACACTGCATGCTGTTTGACAGTAGGGGGTCATCAGGTTGGAGTATTGAATATCTCGATCTCCTATCAGTACATGATCACTGGCTGAGCACTGAACACTATGTGATCCCAGATCAGTTGATGGACTAAATAGTCTTAATGAAAGCCGCCAAGGCGCAAAGTTGGTAGCGAGCTGGAGAAGTACGTATGCAGTGAAATGGAGCCACCACATGGTCAGGAGATAAGGACAGTGCCTTGAGGTAGATGCCAAGACTTCAACTGTTGTGGGTGGTAGTGGGATCCATTGAATTATTAGCGCTCGATTGGCTGGCAACGGGTCTGATATTAGGATAAATCGCGCTGCAGCGGCCGCGAGATACAACAAGGATTTGGTAAAATAAATTCACCTTGCTCAGTACTCGACGGATCATGAAATGTTTTACAACACATGTTGATTCGGAGCTATCTAAGTAATCAAATGGTGATTACATAATGTGTAGTAACAGGAACTTTGCCACATGTGCTTTCTCTAATCCGCCATCCGTCGATCCGGGTAAACGACATTAACGCCCCTCATATAAAGTACCCTCACGACATGGCTATCAGATTTTCGTCCCAGTTCCGACGTTTTACTGTCCGTCACAATCTTCACTCCAGATCTAGAAGACGTTCGGAATGGCAGACAGTGATCTCGTCGTAGGTCTCGCAGAGGCTACTCAGCATGACAGTCCCGAAATCGAGAAAAAGCTTTCTGACAGTATTGCGGATGACTCCTTTGACAAGGAGGTTGATAGCATTCACGAAGGATTGGTATTCCCCACTGATGAGGAGTTACTCACTCTTAGACGTGTATCTGATGCAATCCCATGGGCTGCATATCGTGAGTCTTCCAACCTAGCCTTCCGTCCAACTTACATTCATTTTGCAGTCATCGCTTTTGTGGAACTGGCGGAGCGATTTTCGGTAAGTTCATTTTCATATCGTTTTTCAAATCATGAGTGTTGAATCACCTTCCTTAGTACTATGGTATGTTGCTCACCTTCATTGCTATCAAATCATGCCAACATTCAATTCATCGTTTTCAAAGGCTCCAGCGTTGTCTTTGTAAGCACAGCAGTCATCTCTCATCGATAAATCATGTGTACGAATGTCTATTCCCTATAGACCAACTACATTCAACAACCCCTTCCTCCCGGCTCCCGTACGGGCGCAGGCGGGTTGAATGGCCAATCTGGTGCCCTTGGAGCTGGTCAGCGAATGTCTACAGGCTTGACCACGTTCTACCAGTTCTGGTCCGTCAAACTCATCTTCATCTTGTTCCCAGTCCCTTCATCCTGGTTTCATTTAGGGCTTACATCTGTCCAATCGCTGGCGCTTACATTGCTGATACCTACTGGGGTCGCTACAAGACAATCTGTTACAGTGTCGCAATTGCCATGTTGGGCCACGTCATAATGATAATCTCTTCCCTCCCGGGCATCATCGGTGGCCATGCATCACTTGGCGTGTTCATCTTATCTATGATTATCACCAGCACGGGCACCGGTGGCTTCAAGTCGAATGTCTCCCCTTTGGTTGCAGAACAATATCGGATTACAAAATACTACATTGCCACGACTAAATCAGGCGAGCGCGTCATTGTCGACCCCGCCATGACCACGTCGAGGATCTACATGGTGTGGAGATTCAATACACACTTCAACCATCATTGACTTTATCCGCAGTATTTCTACCTTTTTATCAACATTGGTGCCCTCGTGGGTCAGATTGGAATGACTTATGCTGAAAAGGTATATTCCCGACTTCGATTTTGAATATCCTTATACGATACTAGCTCCATCTAGTTTGTTGGCTACTGGCTGGCGTATACTTTGCCCACTATAGTTTTCTGTATTTCACCTCTCGTCCTTTGGCTCGGCCGCAATCGTTATACCAGGTCTCCGCCTGAAGGCTCTGTTCTTCCAGCGTCTCTCCGCATTTGGCGGTACGCCCAACGCGGACGATGGTCCTGGAACCCAAACAAAACGATCAAAAATCTCACCGCCAGTGACTTCTGGGAGAACGCCAAGCCCTCTAATCAGGTTGGCGAGAAGCCCAAATGGATGACCTTTGACGACCAGTGGGTTGACGAGGTCCGTCGTGGTTTCAAAGCTTGCGGTGTATTTGTCTGGTTTCCGCTTTACTGTGAGTTCCCACTACTTGTTTATCTAACAGTTCGAAGCTCATGATGCGTCCTACAGGGCTCTGCTACAACCAACTTAACAACAATCTAATTTCCCAAGCTGCGACGATGACCACTAATGGCTTGCCTAACGACGTTCTGTCCAACCTTGATCCCTTAGCTCTCATCATCTTCATCCCGATATGTGACTTGGTGGTATGTAATCATCATCACCATCATTTTTCCCTGTTCTCCATGTGAACAATCTCAATTTCAGATCTACCCAGCTCTTGCACGCCGTGGTATCAAGTTCACCGCTTTGAAGAAAATTGCGTGGGGCTTCGGCACAGCAACTGCATCGATGATCTGGGCCGCTATCGTACAATACTACCTCTACAAAACGAACCCTTGTGGGAAGTATGCTGGGACTTGCGAAGACGCGAATGGGAACCCGCTCGTTTCGCCCCTGAACGTCTGGATTCAGACCGGCTCGTGAGTTTCTGCGCCCTCTTACAATATAGAAGAATCTTTAATGAAGATAATTCCTATAGATACGTGCTCATCGCCTTGTCAGAGATTTTTGCGTCGATCACGGGTCTTGAATACGCATTCACCAAAGCGCCGAGGAACATGCGCAGTTTGGTCATGGCCATGTTTTTGTTCACGAGTGCAGTTGCTGCTGCCATTGGCGAGGCTTTCGTCTGTATGTCGTCCTTCCTTTCATCCTGTTTAACGTGACACTTCTGACAAAAATGCTTACAGCTCTCTCACTGGATCCGTTACTCGTGTGGAACTACGCCGTCAGCGCGATCCTTGCGGGCGTTGGTGGGATCCTGTTTTGGCTCGTCGTAAGGAAGCTTGACAAGGAGGAGGATAAGCTTAACAATCTTGCGGATGGGCACTTTGGGAACCAGTGACGGGTTGGTGAAGGATATGATTTGATGCTATGTTATGTGTGAGGGTGATTGGCATACAGTACGTCCGGTGTGTTTTGGTTTACGGTTTTTTCTCTCCCCAACCTGAGCATACCCGTTTATTTTAGTTATTGAAATTCTTAACTTAGGGTAATGTCAGTTTATTATGAACGATCGACTGTTGATACAACAGTTATTAGTACTACAGCGTCCAACACTCATTACGGTAAAGTGGCACACTCGTCCTGGCCTGTGCAGATCAGTCTCAGTTATAACGAATTCTTTGTATCAGGGTAGTGGATCATTGAGATGACTCGTCCTCCCCTCAGATGGAGAAGACTAGCCATATTGACGTGTATTTTATATTACTACCTGTATTTTTTCTTCCTGTCTTACTAGTGGATATTTCGAACACAAGAAGTACTGGTCGTAGTTCAGCTCTTGGTACTAGCCAGTTTCACCCGACATGGTTACATTTCTTTGCCTCACCTTTCGAAGTCCGGCACGTGGGTGTCATGCATCGTGCATATATATTATACACCAATGCAATGGACGAGGCATGACAAGGTTTGATGGGTGCACCAACGCCTGTTTCAGTTTGGGCAACAAGAGTCTTTCCTGAGGACAATCATTTGTAACCCAAATTGCGACGCGAAGCAAGGTGTCCATCTTCTGGAAAGATTTTGACTATGCAATGGCAAGTGGAGCAGCCGTTTAGCTATCTTGATCTAGATAAGAAGCATGTAAGCACGCTGGCTTACTTGAGTTCCCATAATCAACATAAATACTGCCTGCGATACTGAATGGTAATCATTGTGCTTACACCCTCCAACGTTATCAGATCTTTTTATCCCCCACCAGATTTTGCTCCCAATCGCTTTAATCTGTGGTTTGTGTGGGAATATCTATCCGAAACAGGAAGTCACAAATTGGCCACCCGAAGGGCGAGCCATTGAAAGTTGCCTGGAGGGGGACTTGAACGTTTGAACACCCAGCTCCTGCAACCCTTAATCATTCAGTATCTCTGACCAGCTTACAGATACTGAATGGACGGCAGTCTGACCAGCTTACAGAGCATACTTGATCTGGCGGCTTCAAGGTGACGTCCCTCACCTCGCAGACTCTACAGAAGAAGACAGCCAGATCGACAATGGTCTCAATAAGGGTGAACATGTTGACGCTCAGGATGGCCTCGGCGTCTGTGGCGGGGAAAAACATGAAACAATTCTGGAGATAGATCGCAAAATCCTGTCGGGTTGCGTGCCCTCACAAGTTCTGAAAATGTGGACTGACAAAACACCTTGCAGCATCCGTCAATCACGATTCCGACGTAAAGTTCGTGCGAGAGAGGGGTTGAAATACTTCACAAGGACCGATTCTCGGTTGATTTAGGTCACTCCGAGAGATCGCACAGGCGTCCCAGAATCGAGGCGCGACTCGAACTTCACAACTAGAATGACCTAGATACTAAAATGATCCACCATGGCGTGAGTAAGAATAAACGAATAGTACTAGACAATACCTGAAAGAATTGACCAGCGCGGCATTAGAGAAACAAGGTGTCATGACCAAGTGGCTGGAGGGCGACGTACCCCGCCAGTCATAACATCTGTCGTCTTAATACCTTGTACGGCATCGAGACAGCGAATGTTGAAGACGGACTTATCGAGCTCATCGAAGTTAGTAAAGTATGGCGTTAAGTTATTTCTGTCGTCCGGTAGTATTGGCTCTAGCCTTTGTACCAATGTATAGCGCCCAATTAGAAAGTATGAAACACAATCGAAACGCCTGTCACGATCGCATTCCATACATTCTCATAGGACACAAGGAAGGTCAGCTAGGGAAACCATGTCTGCCAGCCAATGAGTGCAGTAGCTGGTGCCTTTGCTAGTGCACCGAAGAATCAAACCTTCCCAGCGATTGTTCAATTTGAGTCAGAGACGCACAGCGGGATGCGCGCCCAAATACGAGAAGGTCCTTTCAGAGGTTCTCTGATCACTTCTGACCTCAATGGGAGCTTACAGGCTGTCCGAAAAGGCCGCTTTGTCCATTGCTCCAATGTTCGTTTCGACCTGTTCGTCCCATAAAAATCATTTCACAGGAGGATGAATAGGTGGACTGCAGGTTACATTTTTTGCTCGTGAGCGAGAAAATGAGAGGCAATCAACTGAGATCGGATAAGTTTTCACTTAGTAAGGGGTAGTGAGAGAATGTAGACGCAGAGGTGGGGCCGAAACATACCATGGCACGCCGATTGCTTACCTCAGCATGATAGATGGAGCACAAGGAAAAAGACGGTCGTAGACTCGTAGATTTGCGCTCAGGTCCAAATCGCACCTTTTCCCGACCTGAGGCCTGAGGACTGGCATGAGCGCCGCCACATTACATAATGAACGATGCTTATATTCAAGTTGCAATCCACTGGCATAATCTTCGACTTGAACGCTTACTATCATAACAGCCTGTACTTACTCCCGAATATTGACCATATATGACAAAGATTTTCCGCACGCTGCCAACCACCTCTTTGCTACTGGTGGAGTCGCGGCCCCAATGAAAGTCCACACGGGTTGCAACGACGTCATCGACTTCCCTAGATCATAACCACCACGGATATCTCATCAAGACGAAGAGAACAAATCATGTTAGGTGAAGGTAAGCATCCGGCCAGCTCAAACATCTAGCTGATACTGTCTAAAACTACACCCTATAGCGGATGCTAAGTTTCCGAGTCAGAAAGGCAAAACTATGCCGCCGTCTCCAAGTAGAGAGAACCCTGGGCAGGTGAGCCTTGAATCACCCACTGACATCATCAACCCGACTTCTTATGTGCCCAGGTGTATCCCAAATCAGATCCAGAGGGTAGATAATTCCTTATGACCTGCTACCTTTTCTCATCTTAACCTCCAGCTGCACCAACTGCGTCCGTTCCAGGCACAGGTTCAAATCAAGAATCCAGCTTTATGATAGGAAACTCCTATCTATTCGAACTTGCGCTGGAGAACCTGGACAAATCGATTGGAGACGTGATTGATATGATTGATCAAGAGAAGACGTCCCAAGGTGCCTCCAGCAGAGAAGTACAAGTGACAGAGAAATTGAAAGGATGGAGGGATGATATTGCGAATTTGCGTGCAAATGGAGGTAAAGCACTCCGAACTTCAAGGACAAGTGGTGCGGCGGCAGCTAACGAAGGTGGACTGTTCGTTGACTGAAAGGATGATCGCAAGGATGCAGCATGACAGCAGGCTGCAATACTGACAGCGGTCGAAGGTAGATTGTACTGCAACATGGAGAGATGATTCATTTCAAATGATGGTTCAGACGCGTAGACGCCTCCCACTTACCTCGGAACCTCATGCAAGGTTATTGATATCTGAGTTTTCATAGAAGGTATTTGTCGTCAGCAGTGCAGCCAACAGGTCGGAACAGTCAGAGGTAGTTGGCTGAGTTGCGACGAATGGACATGCCAATATAGCTGTCTCTAGTCACTACCTAAGTGAGTGCGAATGGGCATAATACCGGATTATGAGTTCGAGTTGTACACAGTGACGCACCTCATGGGTTCGACCGAATTACAACGATAAGGACAGAAAGGATAGAGGACACTGACATGCAACCTGTGGAAGGGTGAGTCTCCTTCAGAAGAATAACTCATCGGGCACGCAAAATCCATACCTATTATGTAATTGTATGCCTTGAAATGGATTCGAGCATACGAAGAACTCTAAGAACAAGGGAAGTCACCCCTGCCTAGAATGCCTGGAGTTAAGTAATATCCCATTCATGCGACACCACAGAGGTAAGATTTCTGATATATTGAACTGTCAAGGATCCTCCTGCCGCTGCACAAGAAAACCGCTATGGAGGTATGGAAAGGTTGAGTAGAGTAGACAACGGGCCAAATGATTAACCAACGAAATGGCGCAAGGGCTATGCAAAATATTCTCTGGTGATTCGCGAAAGAAAGCGAAAGTAAATACAGTAAGATCTAAGTTGTTTCCCGTCGATCAAGGAAGACTACCGGGCTCTAAACATTCCTGGATACCATCCGAGTTACTCCGCTGCGAGTCATGCGGTGGTGGAGTGAGGCGTGCTGATTCTGCTTGCTGGTCACATCGCTGGTTCCGCAGGGGCGAAGTACAGAATATGAAGGCAGGTAAGGTCCACGTCCATAACACGAGCTCCAGCCCTACGGCGGCTTGAAGCCAGGCTAAGCTGGGTGCCAACACCGCAGTCAGCATCGCTTTTCATAAAACGTGTTGGCATTGTGATACTAAAAGATGGATTGGCTGACTCACAAGCCATGAGGAAAACTATGGACAGAAATAGAGAGATCGATGGCCAAGCCATCAGAAGTAGAATGAGACATAGACGAAGACGTGTTGCTGTTAGAACCTGCTCCACATCGATTAGAGCAAGTGGCGTACGCTAGCAATGATTGAACTTGCCTCCCTCGTCCAATCTCTTTCACAGGATTGATATATTGCTATTACGGCGGTACCAGTAAGAATACCACCAAGCGCGTGAGCGAATGAGACAAGCGCAAGGACATATGAAGATGTGGTGGCATAATTTAAGACTGATTGCATGGGAGGCGGCGTCGTTAAAAACACTGAGGTCGTCGCCAACAGTAATCCACACTGAATGCACGACTGTATGAGACGCACGACAAGTAGAACATGAGTTAAACTCACCGCAACATTACTGTTGTTGAGTTGCCCTACCATCTCGTTCATATGTTTGAACCATTCTGTCTCATCACACTTTGATTTCCAGTGGTGTTCCATTGACGGTCGGTGGACTGAGATTAGACAAAGACCTTGGAATGACCACCGAGGAATAGAACCAAGGAGAGGATGTGATCTTGGTAGCTTCCAATGAGAAGGCACCGGTGGGATACCCTGGGCCTTATCCCCTGGCATCGTAGAGATGGACGGGAAAATATAGACTTCAGATGTGTCGCATTACAAGATGAGTTAAATACCAGCAACCTGCCAAGACTAGCTAGTGCACAAATAAATGAAATTGTTGTGTAGTTCGGCTCATCGACGTGATTGAAGTTTGCGCTATGTTGTTTACTTGCAATTTCATATTGGTCTGCGTCTTTGATTAGAAGGAACGACTGTATCTCTGGCTACGACTACTAGGTCTGCATTAATCTGCATCCACTCTCAGCCCAACGGTATCCGGCAGATATGGCAAGCTGGCCCGAGAGATCGTCAGGGTAAACTGGGCAGGGACTCCGTTCTTCAACAAGCTGGATGAATGAGGCAACCTTTTCACTTCCTGTGCCACCTTTCCTCTTGTGTCAGGAAAAAGTGAGATTGTGCTGTTGGCACAATAATCGGTACACTAAATACCAATCCCTTCAAAGACTCAGCTAATTTCAGACACGGTGATTGCGGGCAGCTGGCGTCGCAGTCTCGCGATCTGGTTAGAAGTGGACCGCCTCCATACATACGGAGGAGCTTCGCAGCCTGCAGGAGTGTTTTCTTCAGGCTACCTTGGGTTAAAGGATACAGAAGGAGCGACTACAGTACAATATGTCATAATGCATAGAGTTCGCGAGGTCCCGCTGTGGGACAGTGAGAAATTGAATCATAATGCATAATGCATAGCGCATAGACCCGGGTGGCCATTATGCATTATGAGATAGCACTTTTGGCTGGTTGGGTCAGTCTTGTTCGGGTCGGCATCATAATTTTAGTGTGCATATTTGGAGAGTTGACGTCGTGAAAGCTCACCTCACTCTACAATGACTACCGAGAAACGAAAACCTCGAGACAAGCCCCCCTGCACCCTATCAGAGACAGCCAAAAAACCCAAGGTCAAAAATGTCCCAGCAACCTCCGCACACCCAACAGCTTGCACATCCTCGCGCCCAAACCTCACTCATTGTTGCTGCAGTGAAACAGGAGCTGGCAAAGAAAGTAGGCGAGGTGATCGAGATCGAGTCTGATGAAGAGGAGAATCCTGAACCGGAGGTTTCTCGTGTGGAAACACTTGTGCGCACTGTGTCAGCAGCTCGAAGGTGCCTGCTTCCAGTTCAGAAATGCCGACTCCCCACTTCTACTTGACCTGCTGAAGTAAATCCATCTTTTTTGTGCTCATTCATGACATGATGAACTTCTTCACGGAAAACAAACTATGACAGATGATATTTTCATTAGATAATACATCATACATTATGAGCTTAAAATGTGTCACACCTTTGAGTGGAGTCACGCTAAGTCACAACATGTCACGGAGTGTGACAGATGTTCTAATGCATAAATCTCATAATTCATAAGGATTTGGGTGGTCCCGACGTTATGCATTATGAGATAGTGCACTGTATCTTCATTCTGTTAGGGCCTGCCTACGGGAGACTACATAGGTTAAAGAGCTGTTGGAATTTCGCGGCTGCACTAACAACGAACAACGAAATGTTATAGGCAGGGAACCCTTTGCAAACGCGCAAAGGTTCTCGACTCGTAGGTACAACTATATATGTGTAAATAATTATTATCTTATCGTAGAATGTAAAATAATCTATCACATGCGAAATGCGAAGGACTTCAACAACGCCCGAATTATTCCGATAAGAGCTGTTGCTGTCTATGAAGAAATGCATGCGCCTGGCATCCTGAGGCATGCAGTGGAAGTACTTAGTACCACCCCAAGTACCACCATGATGCTATCTCATTCTGACTATTGATTGTGTTGCTAAACCCTAGTCTTCCCTAGGCAGGCCCTCATAGACGAAGGAAGATAGTCATTCCTTCTAATAAGGGCAAATCCAGGATTTGGAGCTATTCTGCCCATCAAAACCTCATATACAACTAAGTAAGACAACAGTCACAACACAGAGTCCCACACATCCCGCATAACACGGGGCGTGCGTAAACACATTTTCCCTCAGACCGGTGCCCTCCTGGACACCGCTATAGTGTTTTCAGTAGAACTGGGCCTTGTCAGTTACTACAGTTGCTACAGAAATATGGTGTTTGTCTAAAATAAAATAAGTAGTAAGATAGACCTCACACAAATAAGATCGCACGACAGATTCGTGACATACGCGTCACAACCGCAAAGATTCTTCCTGATGCGCATTTCTGAATTAGTAGGCTTTTTAGTGATCAATGCACAAACGCGATAGTTTTTAGAAGCGGTTTATGCCGTGTTCGGATAACAAGCTGTTTCCTGGACAGTAGCCGTTTCTCCATTTCATCGAAAAGTAATGACATGTTATAGGCTCACAGAATAAACGGGTTTTCTTCTGTGGTTGTATGCCGGAGATCGGATGGCTTTTGGGCCAGTTCAAGACATCCCGTCATGATGTTCCATGAGGACTATCCACTAGTGGAGAAATGGGATTCCCCTCTGGCAGTAGATCCGAAACCTCGAGAAACAGATGATGACGCAAGTTGCTGCGTGGTGTAAACGGGAGTGCAAGTGACATCAACTGAACAGCCATCGATATTACTTGAGCATATAGTCCTATTTCTAGCTCATTACAAGGATCATAAAATAAGGTATCAATGAATAGTGGTTTGTTTACTCGTGACCCAGTCGTTGGCGCTCGCCGCGGTCACGCTCAAGCTTCGCGACTTTATTCTCGGTCTCGCTGAAAACGACGTTCACCTGTAAAAGAGGGTCAATCAACAATGAAGATTGAATGGCGAATACGCACATGGGTAACATGTCTTTCCACAAGAGCTGCTATTCGCTTCTCCAGCGACGCAGTAAATCTATTGTCCTCCTGCTGGGCTTTCAAAAACACCTTTAACGAGGTTGCAATATTTCGTAGTCTAAAAATTGGGGTGAGTTATCTGTGAAGTTGAAGGGGCCTGTATGATTTACCTGGAAGCTTTCCCGCTGCTATTGCGCCTGTTTGTTCCAGCATCTCAATTTCACTCATGTCTCTGTCAGCAGTTCTGATATCTGGTTCCATGTCCGCTAGCAGCGCTTCTAGGAAGACATGTTTTCGTATGCAAGAGCTGGCCTAGGGAGCACCCCTGACAGGACGAACGATGTAGTCGTCAGATGAACATGCAGGTCGTCTAGAAGGGATGCGTCAGAACACGATAGATCGGATCACCATAAGTTGATGACTAACGTTTGCTCATGGACATCTGAAGACTTTCGTTGGACTGGATCATGCAGTCGAGTCGCCTTTGTACATCCTCTGCCAGGTGAATGAGGATTTCACCGTGTTTAAGTTCTAGCACTTTATTTTCCCCCTTGCGATCCCTCGTGTCCTGCCGCACACCGCGTCAAGTTAGCAGAGTCTCAGCTCTAGTGATAGAATGGGATCTATAACGGGTGGTACGGTTGATGGTTCGAGTTGCAGTGAGGATCATACGGCACCAGCCAGGTGCTCGGAGGACAGCTCCGACTTGACCTCATCTAAAGGTTCCACGAGTTGCTCGAGGGATTGCAAGATGAGACGTTCATTTGATTTCTAGATCAATTTCTTGGGCGGAGGAAATAATGGGCGCATGGAAGACAATAGTATACGTTGCCGCTGGCGATCTCACCAAGAATATTACGCTCCCGATGACTGACATGGAGACAGAGGTGATCGTGAGATGTTATCCCGTATTAACGCCCGGTAGATTATATAGTGAATTCTAGATTGTCGTTGTAACGAGTTTGGCGCAAGCGGGTTAGCAAGTTTGCCGCCCGCCCTTGCCGAGTCCCGGCCATAATAAAAGAGTGACAACGGCCGCCCGGCATCTTCCACCGGTTCTTTGAGTTGTATACTCGACGATATACTTAACTACCCCCTTCCTCTGTCACGATTATCTGGTGACAATGTTAACATCCTTCGACCTCGTATGGACCCACGACGAGACAGCAGGCATCGACCGCCTTATTCTCATGCCCGTACGCCCTCGCCCACAGGCTCCGGGCCTTTGTTTCAACCACATTTCGTGTCGTATCTTGATATCTCAGTCTTTCTGCCCTCAAGGCCTCACGAGTGGTTTCGGTGACTCGTCAAAGTATCATGAGCATGGTGGGAGAGTGCCTTCACGATATTCAAGACAACAGTCTGAAACATCGGGCTCTTGCACATGAGTGCGAGGTTGCTCAACAGCGGACATCTTCAACATGTCGCCCCGAATTCAGAAGGTGTTATATTAGTTGGACTCTGACTAAATTTTGGTCAGGGTGCGCACTTGCGGCTCCTCACCCCGCGTTTGCGAAATCGCACCCTCTCACAATTCCTAATATTTTGATTTCTCCTGCGGCCCCCGAATTAAGGTATTCAACTTTTGATTCGCACATTTATAAGTAATCGCTTACGTATGGAGGCGTCACTCGTCACATGGCATCGCAATCGTGTACGATGTTGACTTTGTCAACGAAGGAAGTGCCCACATCCACCTAAATGTGTCTTCCTCCCTAAATGACGTCAGGAGCCTCGTCAACTACTTCCGGCACATCCTCAGCAGCAGCTATCGGTTCAATCTACTATGTCTTCATCAGGTGGCTGATACTCTGCATATTACACTGGGAGCAGTTAGGTTGTGTATGAGTCAGTCGCTTGCAATGTCTTCTCTGGAAGTTTTTCTGATGGATCTCCAGATTCAGCTTAGCATCTCCGTATGCACAAGTTGTGGTCATATGATGATTAGCACTTGGGGGGTGCGCTCCCGTGTGTGCCGAACGCAAAGTGCTCTGACGGTTCGTTGGTAGAACGCTGCGGGGTGCTGACGAAGACATCTTTCTCTGGTAGAGTGCTGGAGTTATCGTTGGCTACAATATTTATTCCTGTGCTACGGAGAAAGCAAAAGATACGATTGTACCTAGGCGGAACTACCCTGGTGGGGGGCGTTTGTGTATGTAAGGGCCTAGTCACTTATGAGCGCTCTCTGAGATATTTCTGATATGATTGTCCCACCAAGTCTCCACCGGTGCACCTACGGCGAGCTTCCATTGCTGGGCATTGACTCGGCACTTGCATCAACATAATTTAGCGTATAGCCTCAACCATACTGCCTCAAGTTTGCTGGTCCCTATGACCACTTGGCTTCTGTGGTTATCGGGAGTGTGATAAGTGGATACGATATCCTTCGATCCATCCAGTACTCAGTCCAAGTGCTAAGTCAGAGAAGGTTGTTTTCAAACTGACTTTGAGTTTTCACACCTCTACTTCCATTATAGGTCCCACTCGATTCCTCTGATCTTCTGATACACATCGGATGTATTTCGTGTGCACACCATGTGCTTCAGAGGTCAACTTGTAGTGACTTCGGGTTTTCCAACATGGAAGGTACGAGCCTATTATGCATGCCTCTGATTACTAGTTGGTGATCCAAATTCAACGTAGCCAAGAGCCTTGTGGATACCTCAAGTCAGTGTGTCGGTCTTGCATCGTGTTTGTTTGGAGTATTTTTAGGTATAACCTTTGGAGGAGAAACATCGCTATATCTGCACCGTGGAAGCCGCTCCCCCAGTGTAATAGCCAACGGCGCATCAAGTACCAATCGTATATTCTTGGACGGAAACAGACGTAAAGAAAACTTAACAGGTAGCCTCTGTTGGATACTCAATGGGTCGAGTTGTTCATGGTCATGACACGCGGATAGTGTGCAGGAACTCCATATCCATCCAATTGGAATGCGCCTTGAATCCCGCATGAGCAACGCTCAGCTGCCCTGCATCCAGTTGAGTTGTTCTATCGCTGATATGCAGCCCAGCTACGATGAAGTATCCATTCTGTATCAGGTTCCTTGAGAGTCCTGACTGCCATCGGATCCAGACTCCAGACTGCATAAAGGGGAGGCTATACTTCATGAATATGTAGTCGGTCATTCACCCCCCGTCCTACTACTGTTCTATCGCAATGACGATCTCCGAGATGTTTTCCAAGTCTAGCCTCACACGTATCCTCCTTTTGTGCCTCGTTGTTCGTCATGCCGTAGCATTCGACATGTCATCGAACCAGAATGTCAGTCCTAGTCTTGCTCTCATTTGATGCGTGATTGACAAGTTTGATTAGTTGGCTGTGTGAGTGTATCACAAACGTAGATGCAGTCTCGTTGCCGACAACTTATGGTCACAGATACTGGGGTCAGAACTCGTATGGAGCTGTGAATCCCAGCGATACCGCAAATTGGCAGCAGCCTATCTCATACTATTGCAATGTTGGTTTATCCTCATACTATACTTGAATGCTGACCTCGGGTTTCAATCGCAGGACGCCGTCATCGACACCTTTCCGATAGCCTTTCTTGACGAGTTCTACTCGACAGGCAACCTGCCATCCATCGACCTTGCAAACGCGAGTGCTTATTTCCGATCGCCGAACCTGTCTAATTCAATTGCAGACTTGCAACACCGATGATGACTCTGTTTTCCCAGGGACGAACCTTCCCAATTGCTCATTCCTTGCATCAGACATCGAGGCTTGTCAAGCAGCAGGAAAAATTGTCACCATCTCGTTGGGAGGAGCAACTGGTTCCAACGGGTTCACAAATGACACCCAAGCAGCAGCATATGCGCAGACAATCTGGAATCTTTTCCTGGGAGGCTCTAGTAGCACTCGTCCATTTGGCTCCGCTGTTTTAGATGGGTAACAATGCCGATCTCCCCATGAAATGTACGATCTAACTACAAATCCAGTATTGACATGGACATCGAGGGTGGCTCTCAGACTGGATTTGTGTCCTTCTTGACTGCCCTTCGCACCTTGATGGACGGCGGTAATAAACCGTACGTCGTTCCTCAGAGCTTGAATTTACTTTCTAATAGCGATTCAGGTACTACATCACCGCAGGTTCGATTTTTGAGCTTCGCACAACGAGTCACCACTGACGCATTTCACCTATAAGCACCCCAATGCCCTTACCCCGACGCATACATCGGTACTACACTCGACGCGGTTGGATTTGACGCGGTATACGTCCAGTTTTGTGGGTGACCCATCGTGATTTCGATTCTGCTGCTCACCAAGCATCAGATAATAACTATTGTGGCTTGACCAACTATGATAATGCCAATGTAAGGGGTCTCCTGAGATCGAACAACATTGATTAATGATTCCCCAGGCCTGGGACTTCAGCACATGGTAGATCGTGTCCTATACGTGGATGGATTAAGGATTAACAGAAGCACAGGGACAACTGGGCAAAAACGGTATCTCCTAATCCAAATGTCAAGGTCTACATTGGGGCCCCAGCATCATCGAGTGCAGCCGGATCCGGATATGTCACTCCATCGACAATCACCACAATCATCCAGCAAACTATGGCACAATACTCATCCTTTGGTGGCGTCATGCTGTGGGACGCGTCTCAGGCGTATGGTAAAGTGGTTTTGTACCGTCCTACACACTCATGAACCTAATATTCCTATCAGCCAATAGTAGGTATGACATCTCTGTTAAGGATGCGCTGACGGGAGGTACCGCTCCGACTACGACAACCACAACGAGCAGTAGTACAACGTCAAGTGCTTCTTACACGACAACCACGAGCACTACAACCACGAGCACAACATCAAGTGCCTCTCCTACGACTACATCTACTACTGGATCTTGCTCTGGTGTGGCGCCATGGCAAGCAGGTGTTGCTGTGAGTTCGGAGGCACACGATGCTAGATTCTGCGAGCCTAATCTCCCCACTTAGTACGTCGGAGGTGACGAAGTCACATATAAGTGCGTGTGCAAGTTAACTTGGCGCTTCTGGATTTGAATTTGACACGTCATGTTATGACAGCGGGGATCTTTGGACTGCGAAGTGGTGGTCGGAAGATGATGTTCCGGGCGGTAAGTGAAAGCTTTCAGCGTGACAATGTTATGTTTTTGACATCAGTTGTAATGATTTTTAGGCTCTGCTGGTGACTGGACAGAAGATGGCGCGTGCTAGATTATGTGACCGTTCTATTCTGCCTACGCGCATCTTTTTATATGTGGAGATCTTTACTGTAGGCACTGTTCTCTCTGGGGAGAGCCCTTCTTTCTGTGTACACTACTTATGTTATGTTCATGTTCTTGTACCAATAAATTTCAACGTTATTTCGGTTTCCCTGCTATCTCTTAATGTTCTGGATGACTCTCCAGTGACTGGTGTGTAGAATGGCAAGACGGTGTTGACCTTTGAGAAAAGTTTTTTTGTCCTCCAATCAAAATGTATGGTCATCTGAGCATCTCCACGGCGTATATTTTACGAACTCGGGGATGACATATTACACATTGTGTGAGGAGTGGGGCAGCACTCATTTCCTACCAACCAATAATATCAATTAAGTATATTGGGAGCGCCTTCCGCTAAATTTTATCATGATGTTACCGCCATGCAGACTCGGATCGGTAAGATATGATCTGACGATAGAACTTGGTACGGAGCGACTCCGAGGACTTGACCCAGGAGACGAATGTGAAATTCAGGCGAGGTGTCCGGAGAAGACGTCACTTTTTTTTTCCGGTTTCTGTCTTTGGGGCAACTTGGCAATGTCATACCCAATAAGTACTTTCTAGTCTGTGTCGTTTTCGTCACCCTGATACAGAAGGCACGACTGTCTTCATTCAATCATTAGGTTCTGACTACGGGAGACTAGTTCGTCCCGGTGCCGCATCATGATGGTGGGAGTACAATTCCTTACTTGTGCTTCGATCAGCCATGGGGGCTTGCTCTTGCTCGTTTTTATTCCTGCTTCGTTTCTCAGACTCGCTGGTCCTCTAATAATACAGAAGGAACGACTGTCTTCCGCGCCCTTCTAAGTATTTGGTGCTCGCTCTCGCGATTACGACTTTTGACTGGGATTGACCTCTCGTGGATGTTTGCGCCTCAGATGGATTTTCTCCCCCTCTGTCTTATGCGGCCTGTGGATCTGAGCAATTTGTACTCTTCTGATAACATGTCATCGCAGTTCGTACTATCGACAAAAGTTTTAACTCTCGCCATTGGATAGCGCAGGCTAAGGTTCTACACGGTGATCACGGAAACGCTCCGCAATCTTGGATGATCCGTGCTCGTGAGGTATGCGACACGTCACTGCGGCTGACTCGGAACATGAACGGGACTTTCAGAAGTTAACTTGGCACGTATCTCACGCGTGCAAACAGCTTGGACTCACGTTTCGGGAGAAGATGGACGATTCTTCTCGTAGGCGTTGTTCTCGACAATGATGTCCCAACTATGCTCTATTCATGGAAGCGCTCCTTCTCCAGCACCCAATCACCATTCCGCTATCTAGCGCCATACGGTACTGATGCTGGTAACTAGGCAAGCTGTGGATTGTCGAAAGAAGTCAAGTACTACTAACACTTATAAGATCTGCAAATCGTGGAGATGGCAGACGGATCCACTGACATCAAGTCATTGCCATCATGGGTGGAATTTGCATTTTAATTCCGTGCGCAGGTACTACGTGGCAGGCTTAATCGACACAGTCCAATTGCGTCGATGTATGATTCATTCCGTATCAGGTTTGAGACGTCTAATTCCTATCATCTCTGGGTGTTGCATAAAGGAGAATGCGATACTATGCATGAATAAAATTTTGAATCACAGCCACTTACCCCGTCCTCTTACCGTTCTACCCCGAGATGCTGGTACATTCCAAGTCTAACCTGACATACGCTTTATTTCTGTGCTTCGTCGTTCGCTATGCTGTAGCATTCAACATGTCATCGAAGCAGAACGTCAGTCCCGTTTTTCCTCTCACCTTACGATTTACGACTTTGACTTCTAGCTGGCTATGTGAGCTTATCACAAATATATGTTGCGTGTCACCGTTGAAAATGACACATGACATAGGTACTGGGGTCAGAACTCATACGGAACCGTCAATCCCAGCAATACTTCACAGTGGCAGCAGCCTATCTCCTACTACTGCAATGTGGGTCGATTCTGATACTAATACTAGTACACTCATTTTGCTTACCCAAGATTTAATCGCAGGACGACATGATCGACATCTTTGTGATGGCCTTTCTTGACGTTTTCTACTCGGTAGGCAATCTACCATCCATCAACCTTGCAAACGCAAGTTTTATTAGATAGCCCGAACTTTCAGTTGTCTGATCTAATTGCAGACTTGTAACGATGTTACTGTTTTTCCAGGGACGAACCTCCCAAATAGCTCATTCCTTGCATCAGACATAGAGGCTTGTCAAGCAGCAGGAAAAATTGTCACCATCTCGTTGGGAGGAGCAACCGGTTCTTACGGCTTCACAGATGATGCCGAAGGAGCGGCATATGCACAGACAATATGGGATCTTTTCTTGGGAGGCTCTAGTAGTACGCGTCCATTTGGCTCCGCTGTTTTAGATGGGTAAGAATGCCAGTCCCCCTAATAAATGTGCGATCTGACTATAAATACAGTATTGACATGGACATCGAGGGTGGCTCTCAGATTGGTTTTGTGTCTTTCTTGACTACCCTTCGCAACTTGATGAACGGCGGGAATAAAAAGTACGTCATTCCGCTCTGGCTTGAATTTGTTTTATAATAGCACTTACAGATACTATCTCACTGCGGGTTCGATTTTTGAGCTTCGCACGATGAGTTACGACTGATGCACATCATATATCAGCGCCTCAATGCCCTTACCCCGATGCATACATCGGTGATACACTCAACACGGTTGGATTTGACGCGGTATACGTCCAGTTTTGTAAGTGACCATCGTGATTCCTATTCTGCTGCTCACAAAGCATCAGATAATAATTATTGTGGCTTAACCGACTATAGCGATCTCAATGTATGAGTCTCATGAGAGTGAATAACATCCACTAATAATGATACCCACAGGACTGGAACTTCGGCACATGGTAGGTTGTCTCATCACTAGAGGAATATAAATTTGACTAAAGTGCAGGGACAACTGGGCAAAAACGGTGTCCCCTAATCCAAATGTCAAGGTCTATATTGGGGCCCCGGCATCATCAAGTTCAGCTAGATCCGGATATGTCAGCCCATCAACCATTACCTCCATCATCCAAAAAACAAAGGCCGAATATTCATCCTTTGGTGGCGTCATGCTATGGGATGCATCCCAGGCGTACGGTAAAGCGTTTATGTACTGCACCTACGCACATAACCTGATATTCTTTTCAGCGAATAGCAGATATGACGTCTGTGTCAAAAATGCGCTCTCGGGTGGTACCGCTCCAACGACGACTACTCCCATAAGCAGCACACCACCAAGTGCTTCTCCCACAATGCCATATAGCACTGGATCCTGCTCCGGTGTAGGACCATGGCAACCGAGTGTTACTGTGAGTTCAGAGGCGCATTATGTGGAACTCTAGGAGTCTAATGCGACACTTAGTATGTCGGAGGCGACGGAGTCACATATAAGTTCGTGTGCATGGTGACTGGGCGCTTATGGATTTGGATCTAAGGTGTCTTGTTTATGACAGTGGGAATCTTTGGACTGCGAAGTGGTGGTCTGAGAGTGATGTTCCGGGCGGTAAGTGTATTTTTGGCATGATGCTGCGAGGTTGCTGACACTAGTTGGAATGATGTATAGGCGTTGCCGGTGACTGGATGGAGGACGGCGCATGCTAGATTTTGGAACCATTTTCCCTCCCTGCTCGCATCTTCTAGGTGCGGAGACTTTTGCCGCGGAGTGTTCGATCTGAAAATAGTCCCGATTTCCGTGTACAGTCCCTGGATGACTTCCCACAAAAAAATGGCCATGTGCTGATGGTGAGCGACATGAGATGGTTAAAACGCAGCAGTCTGAACGAGTGAAGTAACACGTATCATGCGCAAGTAACTTGGACTCGCGTTGGGAGATTTCTGGACCATCACGTGTACAAGGTGTTAGTCTTGAGATATATTTCATTCGATGGAGAGGCTCCTGATCCGGCGGAGTCCAAGGCCGTAGCACCAGGTACTGTTACGGAAAAAAAATTGACCGCGAGTCGTCGAGAATGGTTGGGGCTTATTTCAAGATGTACATCTGTGCGCGGCAGTTAACATGATGTCAGATGAGTCAAAGTTTCATCATCTTGTGGTTTCATGCGCGGGACCGACGGCGCTTGCTGTAAACATGATCGTTATTTGAAATTTCCGTGAATTACCATTAATGAACCAGCATGCGATTGAAACAGAGTCTCCAAGGCGTAACATTAGACGTGATTTTGGGTTTCGAGGAACGAGGAACAAATTCTATTTTGAACCAACTACGTTATTGATGCTCATTGCTAACTTAGAATTTGTAAGAATCTGGTCAACTCGAGCGTGAAGCTTTGAAGGTGAAGGGGATGCAGCATAAATCAAATGCACGTTGCAATCGGATACCCAGTGCAGCCAATGACTGCTTGACACTTATATGCGCCGCTAGATAAACGTTTGCGATGTGCCACAAGTGCGCAATTTGGCAGCAAGACCTACGTGTTTATCATGCTTGGGATAAGTCACGGTAGCGCTGGACTAGAACGGGGCGACGTCTAAGGTTTTGCCTCATCAAGCTTTCAAGAAGCACGGAGGTCGACACGAATGTAAAGACTGACAACGAGCTTCGCCAGGCATAGTCAACCTATACACACTGGACAGGCTGGTGAACCGTGTCGGGTTATGTAAGCGTTACTGAAAAAGGCAAGCTGGGGAATTGTTTCCCAGCTTACGGTTGCTGTCTCATAACCCCTGCGCCGTGCGGTGGTCGGACTGCGTGCTGAACACGCCTTCGCCCTCCATCACGATTCTGATCACGACAAACACTTTTGAACGCATACACATTACTTTCTAGACTTGTTATTCTAATGTTTTCTCTTTTCTAATTCTTCTACTACTACCCCCACTTGACAACTAGTCCACAATACCACAATGTCCAATGACATACAGAAGGCCGACCAGATAGCCCACAGATTCTACACAAAGCTCTCTCTGGTCGTATCAAATGCTAGGGCCACTTCTTCTGATCCAAGGTCCCAACAGAGGGTCGACAAATGGGTGAGTCACTTATTCTGCTCTCCTCGCACATTCAGCTCAACACCTCCCAGTTTAACCTTGAAACTCCGGACTCAGAGCTCTTCAAGGACCATCTTCGTATGTACCGGGCAGTATCTACCACACCTGCACCGCCACCACTCGAACTCCAAGTCCTGCTCTCTGTCCCAGACCTTACCAACAATCAAGTCTTGGTTCATCTTGCACCTGATTCCTCTCGTTTGCGCATCGATCCAACTCCAAGGCACATTCTGCTCGAGAATTGGTTGCTCAATTTTACTCCTAGCTCTCCAGAAGCTCCCGGTGATAGTGATGCTGACAGTGTGGCACCATCCACCATTTACAAGCATGGAATACCCCTCTTCCGCAGTATCTACAGTCTCCTTCGTATCCTTCCCTCCTGGAAGCTTTATAAGAAGCTAAGGAGGCGAACAAGCAATGCATATCGGAATGGGAACCTTAGTATCCACCTCCGTGTCAAGGGCCTCGATGACGGCGTTAGCGCAACTGACATCCTCGATTTTGGTAAGTCACGTTATCACACTTCCATCATGCCTCGTGGCGTCATTCCATCTCATTGACTCGTTCTATCACTTCATCTCCGTGTCATGCAGGCAAACCTCCCGCAGCCAACGCTGCTCCTCTACAGCACGAAACACATCTCTTCCCTGCTATTCCTCACCCCATGGGCACACTCGCACTTTCGATCGCCTACCTCTCTTCTCCAAACTTCCAGCTCGACGAGCTTGAGTCACTTCTCTCCTCCCGATTCCTCTCTCTAGATGAAGGACCTGAGTTCACCCCCACCCTTGCCAAGAATCACCAGCGAGAATCTTTACAGGGTCTTCCTGGAAGTCTACCCTCACGCGCATCTCTCAAATCACCCCCATCTTCGATCGCAGATCGTTTTGTTCTCCCCACTCATTCTCACTCGCGTACAAACTCCATGCCCACCAGCCAGCAGCGCTTGGGTGCTCTCCCCATCAGTCGCACCTCTACTGGTGCCGGGATCAACACAGGATCGACTTCTGCTCTCTCGATCGCATCATCACGTCAAGATTCAAGCGCAGCTTGGTCTAAGGAAGAAACGGGCCCTTTCTCAGGTGTTTCCGCTGCTGCGCGCGCCAGGAGGGAGAGTATGGGTAGGAGTAGTAGTGCCGTTAGTCCCACCATATCTTATTACACATTAGCGACTGACCCGTCTTCAGGACCTTCCGTCTGCCCCTTCCCCACTTCCAATCCGGAAACCGAACATCAACCCAGTTCATCCATTCAAGACATCCACACTATCGTCCGGCTCTCCGTCCCTTCACTCACCTTCGCCTTCTCTGCGCCAACCGTCGCCACTTTCCGCAGGTAATCCATCACTACCTTCCCGGCCTATGCAAACATCCCCAAACTCGTCTCGTGTCCCGCCCTCGTTCGGAATAGGAAGTAAGCAATCACCCAGTAGTATCGAAGGTCGATCAGAAGGGGAAGATACGTCTCCAAAGATTCCGCCCAGGAAACGCTATTCCAGCAGTTTTGGACACCGCTACGTTGCAGCTGGAGGTGGTGGGGGCAGCGTCGGAAGTGCAGGAAGCGGGGAACGAGCAGAGGTAAGCCTTATATCCTTGTTTTATACGTTGTCGCTCGCACTGCACACGTTGCTCCATCATTCTATAAATAGAACAAAATAGACGCTAACAACGTTCCTTCTCGTGCAGAGCGCCTCCTTCCTTGGTGCACCCACCGACGACGACGAGATATCCATCTTTGTGCAGGAGATTGACGCGCGCAAACCACTCAACCTGCAACGCCAACCTCCCGCACCCGCATCTACGTCTACATCTACATCAGCCCAAGAGGGCCCACCTACCGAGCCCTCTTCTCACACAACCGACTCCATGGGATCGGCGGGTCCGATACTTACGCGAGAAGCAGAAGTCGACGAACGTTTACGCCACATGCATGAGATGTTTCGTGCGAGTTTGGAGGGTCTTGGTGGTGGGAGGAGGAAGGGGAGTAGTACTAGTATGGGGGGTGGAAGTTCAGCTTCGGCGGGAGGCAGCGCGAGGTCGAGTTTCATTCATGGCCGTGGTGAAGGAGTGGGACGTGCGGAAGAAGGTACCGAGATCGGGACCGGGATTGGGAGCCGCGGGGAGACGTCGAGGCTGCCGCTTGGCAGGGTCCGCAGGATGAGCGCTAATGATGTTGCTTCGAGTGGGGGGTCTGCGGAGGTAATGGGGAGGATGGAGCTTGATGAGGAGCCACGTAGGCGAGGTCGCTGATGCATGCATGCATTTCTTCGGATGGCTGGCTTGGTGGTCGCGGTCGTGATCGGACTGGATGTATGTCCAGCTGATTTCCTATTGCACTGGCATCGTCACGGTACCGGTGTTCGTCGTATTACTTATATTATTTTTTACGCATTTTATCGTCATCTGCTTCATTAGCTATCGCTTCGTGCATACCCGAACTCTTGTCTCTATCATATGCATCAAGTTCTATGGTCGGGTATAAATGTCCACTGGATTCAGTCCATGCGTTCGCAGCTACATCTCTAATACATGAGGTCTGTCACAAAAGGAGAGCGTGGGGACAGGTTGCAGGGGGTACCCAGAGGGCATGGGAAGTTAGAAGAGATTTAAGAGCGACAAGTGAACTGACCCGCAGCCAGATATTGTCGTCTGAGAATCTAACTTAATAACTAGCTACTACTAATCATTCGACAGGCAATGCACAATCGCCTTTCAAGCTTCAATAAAACATCCATTGTGCTTTAAGTCTACTCCGGCATGTGTGTAATAGGTTGCTTAATAAAACTGTCGGTTTCGATTTTTGAAAGAGACGTTGCGGAAGAGCTGAACATTGAGAGACCGAACAGTATAATCAGGGGGTTATCGCTCAAGAAGGCATTTTTAGCCACATAAATCTGAACAGCGCGAAAGATCCTCTTGGTATTTTTGCCTGGAAACTTTTTGGGAAAGATGGAACGCTCATCGATATGTATTTCGACTCGGATGGTGTCAAATCCAATTACTTACTTACCTGCGCTCTGACCCCGAATGCTGAGACCTCTGGCAGCCTCTGGGCTCTAGCACTCTACTCCCTCGCCGCGATCACTCTTGTCGAACGTTCCACGCCTTTTTTTTTTTTTTTTTTTTTT
>KV448341.1:0-43280 GCA_001658105.1 Rhizopogon vinicolor AM-OR11-026 | reverse complement strand
GGTAACTCGAAAACACTAGCTAGCGAGACGACGTGAAGGTTAGAAAGTAACCGAGTAATATAACGATCTACTAGCTCACCTAGCGAGACGACGGGAAGGTTAGAAAGAGGCCAAGCCAAATCTAACGTGAGTCGTCTGCTAAGAGAGCCTACTCCACCATAGGAGGACGGAGCTTGAAAGGGATGACAACATCCCAAGGCATACACGAAAGGTGCACAGACCACGGCTACCACGATTTACACCGAACGTGCCCACTTGTAGTGTAGACGTTTGAGACCCACTCAAACGCAAAAACACGTCGCTCTCTACGACACTGAGTGTCACGCGGTCCATTAGCTTAGTATAAATAAAATTAAACCCAACTAAACTTTCGTCTTAGTTGCCATTGTAGGTGTCTGGGTAAGTGTTGAGGATACTACATACTATCAAATTGACCATATAATTGACTATATCTGTATAGGTTTACGACTTTGTGCTCACCTTCGATGAAGAGGTAGGTTCTTCTTATTCGGCTCATGAAATGGTCCATAATCTGACATCCAAAGGCGGAGTTTATGCTCCACGCTCGATGGCGAATACCCAAATTGCTATACCTTGTCAACCGGTACTTGACATTCGAAATAATCGTTGTTGATGTACTTCGTATGTCCGGAAATCGCTGCTTGAAGCGAACGGGATCTCTTCCTCATTTTCAGGAATTCTAAAACCTGGCCTTTCCATTAAAGTAAATCACTTTCCTTTGATGCTATGCGTGCTCAGGACAAAATTATCAGACCTGCCCCACGTTCTTTACCCTCAATGCATGTGGGTTGATACTCCGCCATCACGATGTAACACAAATATTAACTGAAGCCCCCCTTATCAGATATCGGAGGAATCGCGCTGTGTTGTGCAGAGTGTTAGTATTATTCGGTATTCGTGTGGCAGGCATTCTAAAACACTACAGTACTCTTTATGCGGAGAGTCTGGGCGATAATGAGTTGCAACCGCTGGAGATGGATTGTAGCGTTTTGTAACTTTGTGGTAAGTTAGTCGTTTGAAAGTGGATTATTTTTATATATTCGAACCTATAGTTCCTCACGATCCCGCTTGTGGTGACTTTAAAGTTCTTCGATTCTTCCTCCACAGGTATGTCTCCTCCTGCTTGTTGACATGACTGTTCAATGGGATGCGATGTAGTTGTGCAGTCACCTATTCCCGAAATTACGAGCTGCTACACCACCAAGGCAAGTCATATTGTCATCGTAGCCTATATGTTACTCGTTATCGGAGAAATAGGTACGACTCATGATATTTTTTCACGTTGTCCCATTCATGTGTTTGCATAGAGACTCTCAGCCTCATGTTATATCACTCCTGGAAGCTTTATAGAGAAAGTGGATATATCATCCCTCTTGTCCGAATCCTGATTAGACATCATGTCTTCTATTTTGCTTATGGACTGTGTAGGTGAACACTTAATCCGTGACAAACTGGCATTCATACTTGTTGCGGACCAGTCTTTTCCACCCTGCTCGTGGCCATCATATTCATTGTTCCTGTACGTGTTCATAGCATTAGTATGCGTTCAACGTCGAACTCAGAATGGTAACAGGCAGCGTACTATGACGTATCATCAGAGTAAGTATGAGGCGTTTTTTTGGACTAATCGTATCGACTGAATTGTGTCATAGTTTACAGATCGTGCTACATGTAATATTAGCGACACGCATGCATCGCGAGCTATGGAAGGCAGCTACTGACCGTGAAACCAATTCCCTCAGGACTGTCTCCGTAGTTGTTTTCGCAAGCCCTGTGTCGGATTTGTCGGACTTGGAGGCGCATGGCTGATCTACATACTTTTGGATGGTCATTTATTTTATGTTCGGGCATTGCCTCTAGAATAAATGCTGTAGTATGACTTGGCAAGGTTGGCTAAGGTCATGTCTTTTGACTCGGACCCCAGAACAGGTAAGGAATTCTGGGGTCTCTACTTAACGTGTTTGTGACTCAACAGCGACCTTGAGAATGCAGAAGGTAGCTCTCTGGCTGTAATAATGGACAGCGAGAAGAATGCCAAAGAAAAAGACAGCGAGGAGCTCCGCTAGTCTAAAAATGGCTCAGGCCAAAAATTCCATACCACATGCTCATTAGCATTATTTGCTTGCTTAGAGGAGTTTAGAGGCTGCATCACTTGATCATACATACTTACCCACGATTCTTAGAGTTCGCCCACTTCACGAAGATGATAGATGATTTAACCAGGACGGGCTAAGTAAGGATTATCACTGAGGCGATCTTCTGCAGAATGCCATACCTTTGCTCCGTCTTTTGTGACAAAGTCCGAGCAAATCTCAAAAGTCTATCACTGGAAGCTTGAATGAGACTATTGCTGCTGCAGTGGCTGCCTCTTTGCTCTCAGAAAACTTGAAAAACTTTCGTATTTTTATATGATCGGACCTAAGCCTCGAGTCACGCATGCGTTTGTAAATGAGATCATATCCATTCCCAGCCTCAAACCTTATTAGAAGAAATGACTATCTTCCTTCGTCTATAAAGGTCTGGCTAGGGGAGACTAAGCCTCAAAGGACGTTGTGGTCCACTGTGTGTGATATTACATTGCTGTGCAGTGCGGGCGCTGTGCAACCAGCCTGTGCCAGTCACGGTGGAAGAAAAGGTCAGCTTCAACGCGGACAATACATGAGGTGTTAAACACGTATTGATGTACACACCGATTGAGGCCTTTGAGGACCGAGGTTACGCTGCACATTTCTATTCAGAACAGTATATCGTGGTTATCTTTCACTCACTAGAATCAGTGATTCGGTGGGCTTCCGTGACTTTATCATTCTACGCATGTATAAATAGTTTATTGATTCATCAAGCTGTCGTGCGCCGCTCCGGGAAACCGTTCAAAAATGTGGCTGGTTAGAGCTGGGCAGTTCAAGTTTTGTGCCCTCCACTCAAATGTCTTCCTGCGAGACTGGGATTGAGCTACAAGCGCCCTCTCCCGACACAGCTGCCGAAAAGGTTGCAGCGTTCACTCAAGAGAGCTGGCCGATAAAAGATTTTGGCCTGATCCCGATCCCGAAAAGGCTCCAATACAATCCTATCAAACCTTTTCATTTTGGCATCTTGCTGAATGTCTCCTTCGGATTTGCTAGCACATTCAGTACGCATTTCTCCGTGGATGGCGAACAGATCTTACTAATGTCGAGAATAGCCGTTGCTAATTTGTACTATTGCCAACCGTTGCTGAGTAGGTGACAACTGAATGGTACTTGTGTGCCCCTAATCATAAAACCTGTGCATAGTCGAATTTTCGAAATCGTTCAATGTAACGTACGAGGAGGTTTCACGGTGTGATATTTCGTTGGTTTCAAGCGACTCCGGGCTGATGTAATTATATGGTTTAGTATCCCGACCCTCATTCTAGCAGGGTAAATATACTTATTGGTTGTCCATCGAATATTCACAACTTATTACCATAGCTCAGGTATTCAGTTGGATTACTACTGATATCACCCCTCGGCGACCTTGTTCGACGCAGACAATTAGTGCTACTACTTGTTGCGTCAAGTATTGCTGTCACGGTAGGATTAGCTATCTCCGAGAATCTCCAGGTTTTCGAGACACTTTCCTTCTTCGTTGGCGTTGCATCTGTCACTCCCCAGATCTTGATGCCTTTAGCGGCAGATCTGGCTCCACCTGACCGTAGAGCGTCTGCATTGTCTGTTGTACTCTCGGGCCTCATGCTAGGCATCCTGATTGCTCGCGTCCTGGCCGGCGTCATAGGCAATTTTACAACCTGGCGTGTAGTCTATTATATGTCAATTGGTGTCCAACTACTCGTTCTCATTGGCGCCTACCTGATTCTTCCTGACTATCCAGCCAAAAACCGCGACATGACCTATTTCCAAATCCTCTTTTCGATGGTCAAGTATGCGGTAACGGAACCGCTTGTGGTCCAGATGGCCCTCATAAACATTGCATCCAGCGCATGCTTCGCCAGTTTCTGGGTCACGCTTACCTTCCTTCTCGGAGGTCCGCCCTACTACTACTCCACGTACGTGCATATCCTCTGACCTTCGACCGCCTGAACTTAAGGCCATCTTCAGTCTCGTAATTGGACTCTTTGGTCTCGTTGGCATGCTTGGCGTTCTTGTCACACCTTTCGCAGGACGTATGATCGATAAACTGATTCCTTGGTATGCCACTTTGATAGCAACTAGCGGGCTCCTAGTTTTCCAAGCTGTGCAGACTGCAGCAGGTGGTATCAGCGTCGCAGCCGTCATCATCGTATGCTTCGGACTTGATGTTGCGCGTCAGTCCCAGGAAATATCTATATCCACTCGTGTCCTGAGGTCTGTATTAGTCCTCCATAAAATAAACTACTGCTAACTCACCAGCATAATACCACAGCATATCTTCCGCAGCTCGTGCGCGCTTGAACGCTATTGTTCTTCTATCAGTGAGTTCCGCTGTGATAAATTGCCAGTGTTGCTGAACCAAATATCCCAGTTGCTCATCGGGCAGGTCATGGGCACGCCCGTTAGCACCGAAGTTTTCGTGCAATACGGGTGGAGAGCATGTTCACTGCTGATGCTGGCGCTGCAGGGATTCCAAATCGTAATTTTACTGCTCCGCGGTCCACATTGTCCTCGAAAACGTTGGTTTGGTTATGAAGGGGGACTCGAAGCACGCAAACGGGTTGTGTTGGAGAGGGAAAGGGCGCAGTGTCGCGGTGAAGTGCAACACGATCCCGAGGCGCAGAAGGAGGCACCGATGAAAAGTGGCGAAGACGAGCAAACCTGACAAATCGTAGATACCGAAGTAGAGCATAAGCCGCTTGAGTCCAACGCTTAGGCTTACCGCCAAGAAAGCCGCAGCGACTGTCTGAGACTGTCAGAGCTTCTCGAAGTCAGACCCTCAGACAAAGTGATCGGAATAAAACAATAGTTACATAAACTGTAGTTGGAACCGAGTTGATGGGTGTTTCATATTTTTGACCAAGCCTTAGAGGAAAGGGATCTCGTACAGACATATTGTCAAGGGTTCTGACCCTTGTGCTTCAGGTACGTGAAAAGCTATCATTGTACTACATGGTACGGCGCAACTTGTGGGGTGTTGGTCCATTCCATAATCTGTGGACCTTCTATGGTACGAATCACTTATAGAGGCCGCTTACGAGTCAAAAAAGTGGGGTCTCCCACTCACGTCCATATCCAGATTCCAACTTGAACTGGTATGAATAGATAAATGGAGGAAGGGGCTACAGCAAGCTGCAGTTAAACAGTGCCACGTTCGCTTATATAAGCTAAAATCCCCTATGTCCTGACGACGTCCTAGTCAGTACTTAGATAAGGCTGCCCTTCACATCGAGACCCTTAGTCGTCTTGTTATCAAGACATAGTATATTTGACAGGAACTAAGTGTCCATGATCATACATGATTACACAAACGCATCAAGGTGTGATAGACGTGAATGGATAGGGAGAAGCATTAACTACATCATCCAAGTGCTGCAATCCAGCGCAACCCCCGCCCGCAATACACTTGGCAATTTCCTCCCCAGCATGTAATCCTTCATAGTAAGCGCCATGAAGGAAACCTATATTTTGCCATCGTGAGCAAGTGTACCCCAAGCCAAGGATAAGGAGTAAAATCACTCGCCATAGTACTTCAAGCTTGTCGCTTCACCCGCAAACCAGAGTCTCTGGTTCACTGTCGCCCTCAGGTTTTTCGAGTGTCCAGGAACAAAAGAAGCAGGCCAATTGGAATACGAGCCACGGAAGAGTGGGTCCGCGTTCCAGCGCTTGAAATGGAATGCGACAGGATCAGGAACGGTCGTATTTGGGTACATGGCTCGGAGGACTTCCATGACTTCATTCTGAACATCCAAATCTTCCATTCCCTCGATGCGCAGCGAGAAATCACCCTGAATATAGTTCAGATCAGCGAGAAGAGCGCGTAGGAGTACAGCGGTCCTTACGGTTACGGTCACAAAGACTAGGCCAGAGCCAGGAAGGAAGTCGACATGGTCAAGACTCTGCCAGATTGGGTATCTCCCCCGCTGCTTGTCTGCATAGATGGCCATCTGGTTCAGACACATCAATTAGAAACATCCAACCTCTTTGCAAGCATACATGCCTGAGTGTCGAACCAGAACTTTTCGGTGAACTGCATGAAGATTTTGGTATATGTAGCCTACGAACAGTTAATTTGCTGAAAACATTATCCTTGAGAAGACCTACCATGACCATGCTTTGAATGGCCTCTACCTTCCATGCAGGAAGAGCAGGATCGAATGCAACATCACCATATTGCAGTACGCCAAGACTAAATGTACAAAGCACATAGTCCGATGAGAGGGAGCGGCCATCTGCAAGCATGACTGTGGCTCCATTGCTGCTGTATTCAATTGATGTGACAGTCGAATTCAGTGAGACCTGAGAAGGTCGAAGAAACTCTGCGGCTTCAGCTTGAATGATGGTTTTGAAGCCACGCGGGTCGATACAGAGGTTGTTTGTGTCTGAGAAACCACCCATATCAGTGTCATAAGTGAAGTTGGTGTTCTGTGCAGATCATGCATTTAGTTAATTGCACGTGCGGACTGGACATATGTATCATACCCATGCCGACGCGATCCATGAATTTTGGTCTGGGGACTAGTGCGAGTCAATGGAGATTTGAAGTCCAGTAGTACCTTCATACCTGTGCATCTAATGGTTGTGGGTTACAGCGATTAGCAGGATCCAGCAGCTAGGAAAGGGGGTACTTGCATTCCTGACGATTTCAACATTAGGAAACCGGAAAGTTTGCATCGTAAACATTCACGTACCCAGTCAACTTGATAATACTGACAAGCTGCTTCATACAGGTTCTTCGGCGGTGCACCGATAATGCCGTATGCGCTTTGGAGGTTGAGATCAACCTGCTGCGACTTGACGCGTTCCCCTTATGGACCATGTGAGTACTGAGCACACATAAATGAAGAGGGTTGATGACCATACCAGCAACCGCTATAGTTTGATCGAACTGGTCAACTGATGTATCTAAGAGGTCACTATAGTTTTTGAACCCATTATAGTCGTAAGTCGCTGTTCACAAGTAGCAAGTTCAAATTTCCAACTACGTATAGGAATCCAATATGGTACACACTTATGCTGCCGTCGAGATCGTTGTACTGGTTCTTGACATTGTGCTTTCGTGCGAGCGTTAGAATGGGATTAGCTGGCCCATCGCCGGTCTGCGTTCCCTGAATCCAGTTAGGGCCGAGTTCGACCGTGTACTGCTCGCCAGGTGCTCCAATCTCATAATTCTGCATCCTTCCGCCGAGCTCATCGCGTGCTTCGACAATCAGAAAGTCGTCTATGCCCTGTTCATGCAGGGTGCGGGCAGCGATGACACCGGCTACACCACCTCCGAGGATGAGTACTTTTGCATCTTTGGTTGAGCGGCCGTCGCCGGGGTGTGATGGCAAAGCATTGGTGAGAGCGACAAAGCCAAGGAGTACCGCGAGATAGACTTGACGCATGTCTGTGAGACTGGGGAGACGGTGAAGATACGCATGTCAACGCCTTGATTTATACGTCCCGGGATTATGTTGGCTCCGAGTAGGCGCATAATCGTGATGTAAAAGCGAAGAAAGGATGTCATGACCGCGCTTGGACCGCGTCTGCTCGTCACGGTATGATATTTGAATAATACTTCTATTACTAGAAACTTACTTTGTGCACTAATGCTACCGAACGCTAATCAAATTAGCACTAGTGCTGTCTGTGTGTGATTTATATGTTGTATGTAGAACTGACTTGTATCTAAGTAATTGAGTTCGCAATGGAATTTTGGCAAGAAAAGGCACAAATGGTCAGCTGCCTCGATAACCTCCTGCATTAGAGATCGTTATTCGCGAAAATCTTCTTGAAGTTCCAGGATGCGTTTGTTGCAACAATTGGTTGCGTCGACATTGCACTTATTTTCGCACTTTCCACGAAGCTGTGGCTGATACAGACCACGTTCAGTGAGAACCGCTTTGATTCCTTTTGGCTCGTTTGCGTACTGGTGATGTCCAGTAACAAAAATCATTGGCTGGAATCAGACGGTGGGTAGCGGTCTGTTAGTCTCCCGTAGGCAGACCCTAATAGAATGAAGATAGTCGTTCCTTCTGTATAAGGCTGTGGCGTTAGAGTTAGGGCTGCGATCGCATCATGATTCATAGATTGCTTCTTTTTGGCTCAATATTGGATTTTTTCGATACACAAGATTTCTTTTCCAAAAGTCGATTTGGCGGTTAGGTGCCAGTTGCACAAAGTAAGCGGCCTCTAGTGATTCACACCATAGTATTAGTAGGACGCTAGGGGAAACCCGATTTGATTGCGGTTGTTGCGTACTAATACCATGCCACCAAGTCGGCTACAGTGGGGCAACAGATTGGCACTGTAAGGACATGTATTTCCCTGGTGACGGAAACCCCTTCTTTACGTCTCATACTGTACTACATTCTTTGCGCCACTATTCGTTACCTTTACCGTACAACGCCACCCCCTTCTCACTACATATTTAAGTATCGGTTCGCGTCGTAGCACAACAGCAGAGTAGTGGTAGTTCTTTCCCCTCAAAACTTACTTCCGGTCCAATCATTCACTTCGAACTCGTACAGCTACACACAATGTAGCATTCTTACAGCAAATTGCAGGTTGCATAACCAACAGACGCCACATCAGCAAACTAGGGATTTTTACGCCGCATGTGCGGCGAATGCGCGGCATCCTGGAAGCATATCATGTCTCATGCAAACCCATAAAAAAGATCTGGCGTATTGTGGCTGGAGGCACATTAATTTTAATAACACTGTGTCGCCTTGCCTTGTGCCGCTGCATTAGCAAGGACGTGCGGCGAGGGAAATTGCTAATACGATTAACATCGCCTCAAAGAATACATGCCCAGGGATACATGTATAAATTTCTCCCTTGCCTGCCTTGCCAACAAACAAGGGACTAATAGATAAACCTGCGACACATGACTGGCCAGGGGCCTGAAAGGGTGAGGGCAGAGTGGTATTGCCACTGGCGTTTTCACCGTACGGCAAGATGAGGGTGTGCGGGAGGGGGACGGAATCGTTCAGACACTGGGGACTTACTTCGTCATCTAGATTGGAAGTCCACTCTCAACTTGATCTCTGGCAAGATGCCCTCGCCGGGAGACCACGAAGGGGGCGGTCACTGTCACTATGACCAGTTCATACGACTTTGATATACTGTTCACCTTGGCGCGAAAGACTCACAATTCGCATATTGGGACCGGTAGTCCTGTAAGTCTGTTGTCGAAGACCTGGATTAATTACGAATTACTGTTGTGATCCGATGTCCACCACCGATGTCGCATCCGTCATTTGCCGTGACCACAGTGGTGTGGTTGCCAGTCCCCGAACCGTTGAATTTCAGCGCTTTAGCTTAGACATCCGAGTCATTATTGACATAGTCTCCGATGTCTAGGTTCAAAAGAAGGAAGATAGTACTAGTGTTCTAAGAAAATATCAACCTCAACCGTCACATCGTTTGTTAATCACGTGCTTGGATTTTTCAGTGGACTCAGTTGAACTTAGTAGCTTTTCAAGGTGGCGGTGGGAGCCTGGAGGGGATGGCACGGAGCGTCTCGTTGGTGGTTCTTCCGATTGAGGTTCGTAGATCTCAAATTTGAGCGACACCAATCAGCATTCAATTTTTATTCACCAGCTTCTTTACGAGATACAACTATTCGCTGCGTCTCCCTCCCTCCCTTTGACATGCAAGGCGCTCTACGGAATATTCAGCGCATCTCCACCCTCCTATCGCGCACAATATCTTGTCGCGGCTGTAGAAGCTGAGCAGATAAGGGGTGACGTGATCCCTACAAAAATATTGCGGTACTCGATTTGTACAGCGGACGTCTTTGACGCGTTATTTCGAATATCGAGCGATATTGTTTCTTCAAAATGGAGGCCAGAGCTTCCCAGACGCCTCTTTCGCTCGCTCACCCCGAAGTCGCGTGCAAAGCCGCCTTTGTGGACAGATCAAGATCATCCGCTCCCCTTTTTGAATTATTTATTCAGTTGTCCGAATATCCATCCCCCAAACGTCAACTCACACGAGGGCTATGCCCTCACGAAAGGTGTCCAAGTGGGCTTTGTGCCCCTAGTTCGCTTCCTCCTCAATCATGGCGCATCGCCTCGCTACAAAAACAGCATGCCGATCCTTGTCGCTATTCACCGCAAGGATCTCTCGCTTGTACGACTGCTCGTGGAAAGAGTGGATCTAGGTCCCGGGACAGCGGAACAGAAGCAGAAGGGGAAGAAGCGAAAATTGGAGGATCGAGCGCAAGTAACACCTGAAATGCTCAAGGCTGCGGTGAAGCTCAATGCTTGGGATATTGTGGAATATTTTACAAAGGAAAAAGGATGTGTACCCGATATGCAGACTCTACTGATGATGCGATGACTTCATAAACGCAACACTCACATTTCATTCACCACTAACCTGGTTATAGGATTATCAGTGGGCGTCATCGTTGGTCAGGGGAATCGATACAAATCAAAAGATTGAACTATGGAGTGACTACATCCAGACTGATACACGCTGCCAGTACACTGCTAAAATCACATCTATGAATCATGGCTGGTGTCCGCAGGAGTACAATGTATAAGATGTGCTGAAATCGCCAATACAGAATATACTAAAGACATAACCAGTCAATACGAGTGCTGGTACAAATAGCCTGCCACTTACAACCAAAGAGGAAGATACAGGGACGTACTTAAATATCGTCGATGTCGACCTCCCCCTCGTCGCCGAACTCGAAAGTACATTCTCCGTCCTCTTCGGGGAAGGTGTCTGTCTCGTTGATTTTGGCATTCTCGGGCAGCTCGCCGTAGGCTTTTACTGTGAGATATTGCATGAATTTTCGTCTACATACAAAGAATGAAGGGACGAACAATTTCTGGCCTCATCAGCCGTATACTTGACGATGACATCTGCCTTGTCATCCTGGAAGTCTCGCAAAGATAGGAGCACAATGTCTCCCTGGTTGATCCAGACCTGGAATGACAATCTTCAAACGAGCGCCTAGAATCCACAGCACGTATACTGACCTTCTTTCGCATCTTACCACGAATGTGGGCTAATCTCTTCTCGCCATCGAAGCACATTGCCTCAAGACGCCCATTACCAAGCATCTTCGTTACTTGTGCGTATTCTTGGCCATCTTCACGGAAAACTAGTTCACGCTTATCGTCGTCATTCTCGTTCTTTCCACGTCTGCGGTTCTTTCCACCCTAGATAAGGAATATGCTGTTAGTGTTTGTATCAGTCTATAGTCTTCTAGGGGATCTAACCTTTCCTTTATTCTAAGGGAGATGAGAGATCAGCTCGAATGATCGGATGAGTATGTGTGTTGGACAAACCTTCGGCATGACTGATGGCTGCTTGCTGCGTTGGTTCTGTCCTTGTCGCTAGATTGTGATAGCGAGGACAGTAAACGTAAAAGCGACGTGTGAGATCGTGACGGTACTGTCTGAGGGGTGACTCTGGTTCGGAGGCGAGTAAGCACTGGATCTAAAGTTTTGGACGGAACTTCAAAAGGAAAGGTCGGGCCGTGTGGTGGCCGGCAGCGGCAGATTATCCTCCGGTCTTCCCTTCTTACTTAAGTACTTGCATGGCTTTGGCATGGCTGAAACACTCCTGGCCATTCTGCTCGTGACCTCGTCAGCCAAGGGGCCAAACATTGTTTATCGGTGGCCCCCGTTCCCGGAGAGTAGACCCAGGCTCTCGCGTCCGCGCCCACCTCTCGATGGTCTCGAATTAGACAACCCTTGGCGTACCGCGCATTACTCAGATTGTCCGAATGGTTTGCCTGATGAAACGCATACGGAGGGTGCTGTAGATGATACAGACGACTATGGGTGGAGGAGGCCCACCGAAAGTCGCGACAGGTCTATGTCTTTCTCGCGTTCCCCGACATCAGGCCGTAACTCTCCTCGCAACGAGGAGCGAAGAGAATTCGATCCCGTCGCGAACGAGTACCAAAATTTGTTCAATTACACTGCCCAATTCCTGGCTGTAATGTTATTTCCTCAGAGACACCTCTGCCACCAGAAGTTTGAGCTCGTCATTGATAATCTCGTTTTCACTGGGCACCCTGTCTGTGCCGAACCAGACGACATCTGGCGCTTCAAGCCAGAGAGGCACAAATCTGGTTCCCGAGGTCGGGGATCTCGAAATCGGGAATCCAACCTTACAGAAAAAGATGGCTCTGAAGGAGATCTGCGCCCTGCTGCAACTTCCCAAAGCTCGTGGCTGCACATGTTTCATCTTGTGTTTGTGTTCGATTTACCGGACCCATCATCATCAGCCTCTGGGAATATTGCGAGGTATTTCGACACGATCTACGAGCAAATTGCGTTCACAGTTACTGCTGTACTCTTTCAAGAACAAGTACTGTCAAACTTTGTAGAAACGGAGTGTGATGCTATTGGTTCACTTGAAACCGAGTATCTGACAAAAGGTTCGTACGGGGTACTATGCGGAATACATATTGCTGATGCGAATATGTAGGAGAACGTTTTTCTGATTTTGCGTCACATGTACAACAAACGTCATCAATTGCTACTGCAATGAAAATCCTCTACGAGGCTATCAAGTCATCTAACATGGCCCACGTCACTCTCAATGATCTCCCCCTGGAACTGCAGCTTCCGCCTTATCTAGACCACCTATTGCACAATGAAGAGGAATTGGAGCTTGACTTCGTGAGCCGTCTTGAGAATCACAGTGATTCTCAATTGTGGGGCCGCGAGCTCGGTTTTGGATGGCGCCTGCCAGCCCTTGTGCCTTGGAAGAGTTTACTCCTCCTTGATACTGACCAGGAACTAGATCCGTACATGAACTTGAGAGGGTCACACGTGCACGCTGAAGAAAGAAGCTTAGCGGAGGGCCTCATTAAGTTTCTCGAAACTGCTTCCGTTACACTATCGTGAGTCTACTTTCGTATCGTAGATGCTCGATATGACGGTATTTTCAGGCTGGCAGACATGGCGAGCTTGCTTGACTGGGACTTGCATTCCCAAGTATACCCAACTGTCCGTTGGCTGGTCCACCACCGACGAGCCAAGATTGTTGACACAGTCCACAGTGGATTGAAGACCATCTTTTCTCTTGCTCACAAGTTTGACAAACCGTCAGTATCGGTAGCCCTCCTGCCCTGAAATCGATTGATTTGAATATAGGCTTTCCACCCTCGCTGTTGAATTCAAACGTGATTTTCAACAGCCGTCCATTCCACCACTTCCTACTCTCTTGGCTACGATCTCCAACTCCAATTCCAAGCAGACAGATAACCACTTCTTTGCGACGGTCGTGCAGTCCAAGGATCTCATACCTCTGTATCATGACGTTGTGCTTTGGATGCTTAAGCGCGACCTACTTATCACACTGCATCTGCACATCCGCGTGGTAACGACTGCTGAACTCAAACTTCGTGTCCGGCAAGTGCATGAACGGAAACTAGAGCGACGGCTGAGTAACCATATCCGTGGACGCAGGAGAAGCAGTCGCAGGCTCGACCATGGTGTGGGTGATGCACACGAACATTCACGAGCGAGCATGCCTTGGTTGTCGATGTCGCCCAAGACTGTTAGACGCTACTCGAGACGGCTGGGGTCTGTCGACTCGAGGCATAGCAAGACCAGCGATGCATCGGGGTCACTCTTGCTTGACGATGCGGAAGATGTTTTCGAGGAATCTGAAGAAGATTCGGGAGAAGAGAACGTTGGTTGGGGATCCCCTGAGGATACGCTTGAGCCATCGATGATTGGTGATCCGGGAACGGCGAGCCCGTTGGAGCGAAAGTGGTTGGTAGCCATGTCGGAGGGAAAGGATGAATACATTGCGAGACGATTTGCGCTGTCAGTGTGCAATTTCCTTTTTATAACGTCCGTTTGACACCTCTTCAGAATTAATCAGTATTTTGATGGTAAGCGAACGGACGACGAGATTCTTTACACAGCAGAAATATCGCGCAAGCAGCTTCGAGAGGTGCTGCATCATTATGATGAATACGTGCGTTACATTCTGAGTCGATTGCTCCATACTGAGGAATTGCATAGCTACAAACTTTCTTACATCCTTCATGACCATTTTACGCTTCGTGATCCTAAGTTCTACTGTATGTGGTGCATTGATATCACCGAATTCGTGCCTATGCATAGTCCTTGTGGACCCAGCCAAGAAGGCGCTCGGCTTTACTGCAGTCGAAAAATCCTCTCCCACCGCTCTCTACCCAGTCAGGTTTGACCGGCGTGTCTGGGAAGTACTTCGCCTTCAGTTCCAGCCAATCATCATCAACGGCCAGCTGAGGTGCAACAATGAAAAATGCCTCATGTCCTGTCCATCGGTCTTTCTCAACAGTCACTGCACGCAGCAAGGCGTCTGCAGTTGAATCCATTTGGACGTAACTCCAGAGGTCACCCCTGCTACTGAAGCGATCCTCTCCATAAGCACGCGTCCGCGTAGAGATAAACTTGTGGATTCGCATGCTTGCAACTCGCATGGTTGGGTATCTTCGGACGATGGTATCTGCTTGTGTCTCACCAATTCTGGCGGGGTTTGATCAGGCTAATTCCTTGGAGAGATAATATGAATCAATTTGGAAAGTCCGTAAGGTTCGTCGGGTTCGCAGGGGTGGTTCTCGTCAATCGGGAAGTAGTGAAAGATGGGCTCTTGGCTGAACACGGCTCGCAATACGTTGACCGAAGATGCCACTGCGACACGATCTATTCCTAACTGATGGTGCTCTTCAGTGGACATCTAGAGCGTATTCTCTGACTCACCTCAGCAGCTGCACGGAGGACATTCCAAGCGATCACAACATTACTACATAGGGCGGTTGACTACCTTCAAGTTATCACCAAGGGAATATCTTACTCGTTGTGCACCTTAACCAAGTAGTCCATTGGTTGCAGCAAAGCTGCCAACTGTATGACTGCATCGCAACCCTCGAAGGCCTTCAAAGCTGCATCAAAATCCTTCAGATCCACTTGATGGAAAGAGAAGGCCGGATTGTTGTAGAACTCGGCATCTTGTGCAACGATGTTGTCTGCTCCGACTACGGTGTGCCCTTCTTTCAGCGCCCAAAGCACAGCACGTCTCCCTATTGCCCCATTGCATCCGGTGATAGCGATCTTCATGATGAGGACAGTCAGATATAAGGTTTGGCAGTTTAGTGGAGCACAGTTATCAAGGTCAGTGAAGACAGGTCCACCCCCAAACTGCTCCATATATAACGCATGGCCCAAAAAAGCACATGTCATAGGTTCTAATCGTTTCATTCGCAGGCCCATGGCACGCGTGTCGTATCTGACCACAGAGGCATCCCCGGGCCGAAAGGGCCCAGTGACTTACCTTCGGTGATTGCCCAAACAGGCACTTGATGATTATCAGGGGCCACTGAGGGTTCGCTGGTAAGTTATGTCACTACGAGTCTAAGAGGTACAGTACGTGTATCTTGCTTCATCATTGCAGAAGATGTTTTCGAAGAAAAATCGGGATAACTGGGATCACCTGAGGTCCAGGGTATGCTTGAGTCTTCGATGATCGATCCGGGAATGGCGAGCCCGTTGGAGTGAAAGTTGTTGCCAATGCAGCCATGTCGGAGGATGGATGACATTGCGAGACTATTCGCTCTGTTCCTTCTGACACATCAGAATTAACCAGTACTTTGATGGTAAGCGAACGGACAACGAGGTCACTACACAGCATCGTGATCTAATGTGTTTGTCAGGTGCGAATTCGTGCCTATGCATAGTCCTCGTGGACCCAGCCAAGAATGCGCTCAGCTTTACTACAGTCGAAGAATCCTTTTCTGCTGCTCTCTACCCAGCCAGGCTTTATTGGCGTGTCTGGGAAGTACTTCCCCTTCAATTCCAACCAATCCTCATCAGCGGCCAGCTGAGGTGCAACAATGAAAAATGTTTCGTGTCCTGTCCATCGGTTCTTCTCAACAGTCACTGCACGCAGCAAGGCGTCTGCAGCCGAGTCAATTTGGACATAGCTCCAGAGGTCACCTCTGCTACTGAAGTGATCCTTTCTATAGGCATGTCTCCGCGTAGGGACTGACCAGTGGATGCGAATGCTTGCGACTCGCATGGATGAGTATCTTCGGACGATAGTGTCTGCTTGTGTCTCAGCGATCCTGGCAGGGCTTGTTCAGGTTGATTTCTCGGAGAGACAACATAAATCAATCACAATTTGGAAAGCCCATAAGGTTCGTCAGGTTCGCAGGGGTGGTTCTCGTCAATCGGGAAGTAATGAAAAATGGGCTCTGTGCTGAACGTCCCTCGCAAGACATTGACTGAAGACGCCAGTGCGACCCGATCTATTCCCAACTGATAATAATCTTCAGTTGATATCCAGAGCATGTTCTTCAACTCACCTCAGCAGCCGCGCGGAGGACATGCCAAGTGATCACAACATTGCTACATAGGGCAGTTGATTACCTTCGAGACTATCACCGAGGGAATGTCTTACTCATTGTGTACCTTAACCATGTAGTCCATTGGCTGTCGGAAAGCTGCCAGCTGGATGATTGCATCGCACCCCTCGAAGACCTTTATAGCTGCATCAAAGTCCTTCAGCTCCACTTGATGGAAAGAGAAGGCAGGGTTGTTGCAGAACTCGGTATCTTGTGCAACGATATTGTCTGCTCCGACTACGATGTGCCCCTCCTTCAGCGCCCAAAGTACAACACGTCTCCCTACTTCCCCGTTGCATCCTGTGATAGCAACCTTCATGATGAAGACAGTCAGATTTCTGGTTTGAAAAGTTAATGGTGGGCAGTTATCAAGGTCTGTGATGACAGGGTTCACCCTCAACTGCTCTCTATCATGCATGGCCTACCCAAAAGCCTCAAAATCACACATGACGTGGGTTCTAATCATTTCGCTGGCAGGCCCATGGCACGTGTGTCGTGTCTAATCATTAATGGTAGAAGCGTCCCGAAAGGTCGCATAGTACCATTCATGCATACTAGGCACTAGCTTGATGACTATAAGTCACTGAGTAGTCTAAAATAACAGCGTGATCAGCCTAGTTAGGTGTGCCACACTAGTATAATGAACTAACATAAGCTATACTTGGTATGCATTCGTTATCAGCATTGAACTCGTGATAACATATTAATGATAATGAGGATTCGCACATGAGTGAAGTAGGTCCAGGGAGTGTGGAATTCTGGCATGAACGTCGAGTTTTTAAAGCCTTTCTCATGCATGCATAAGTGATGTGACGGATATAGTGTGAGTGACCGAGAATACTGGCTGCCCTGTCGAAGCCTATCGACGAACAGTGTGGTGCGAGTCGTATGGGGATAGAAGGCAGGACGAGGGGAAAGAAGCGTGAAGCCTGGACATTTCCATAATACAGAAGGAACTGTTGTCTTCGATCTATCAGCGGGTCGGCCTTGGGGAGACCTAATAGGACATTGATATATTTCCTGAACTCGTACAGCATAGTTATTGGTATTCGAGAGGACTTAGTGGAAACCAGATTCATCGATAATCAATATCAATGACTTGTAACACGTACTACACTTAGTCATGACGTCATCGAACAGTTGCAATCTGCATTATATATAAGTGCAACGCACCATCCTTCAAGTCAAGACGAAACTGAGGGTTGGCCTGCAGCTGTCTTTGGACCGGTCACTGTGAACAATATTTTGCATCATAGGCACGATATCCTCGAGTGTTGTTCAACTCGAGTGAGGTACTAGCTGGGGGGAACAGTGACGAGACTGCCAGTAGGCACCAAGTCGACGAACTGCAAGAGTCAACGATCCATACGACCCCAAGAAGTACAAAGTCCCAGCTTAAGGGATTGCCAGTCATGACGAAGTTAACAGTACAAAGCTGGACAAAGTTATTCATGCATGGATAAGGATTACATACTATACAATCTCTCGAGAAAAATGTGAGCATCCAGTAAGCATTGCTGGGTGACTACAGCGTATGTAAATAAAAGTACAGTACTCACAGTAAGTGACGAATAGTAGGAAAACATGATCAGTATTATGCAAGAATCGTAGCGTTCATGATGGAAGAAAACATGGAGAAGGAACATTGCATTGCCTTGAATGCAAAAGTAACATCAATAGTTGTCCAAGCTCGTTTTTGTTCTCGTCGTCGAACTCGCTTTCCAATAGCGTTTAGTTACCCCCAACAAGTGGGGCACGTTCTTCGTCCAGGACGATTGCGCCACCCCTACTGCGGGTATAAAGGCCGTAGACGCCCCTGGCGACCCAGAACGCAGAGAGAATTGCAAATACGAGGGCGCTCCAGTGGATGAATCCCGAGCGGTGAACACCTTGATGGGCGAAGATCGCGAAGAGGGACCACGTGATCGCGATGCTCGCGGGAAGATCACCCTCAGGGGAGGATAATGCGTAAGTGGCCGCAGTTGCCTCGAGGAAGAGTCTACGCGACGTAAGAATCACGTTTGCCAAGAAGAATCTCAACGTACAAGGCAAGGAACACGAAAACTTTGGTCCAAACGCCAGCCGGCCGAGTGAATGCGTTGACGCCAAATGCTTCAAACGCGGTCAAGACGACAAGAACGGTTGTCCACCCATGGTACAGGGAGAAAGGCAAGTGTATGAATACTTCGTCGCCGGCGTTGGAAGGTGCGTGGTACTTCTTCACGATGTAGTAGATGTGCTGTGGGGAAAAAAATGTAACAGACGGTCTTGCTGCAAAGCTAAGAGACTCACGGTGACAGCGCTGCTCACGAACAAGGCAAAAATGAATGCGACGACATAGTGGTGAGACGCCCATAAATTGACGTATATCGCATTCAGGATGCCAAGAAGGGGCAAGCGCCACGAAATGCCATCCACAATTACATTCTTACCAGAGGGGGTGAACTGGTAGATGATGGTACCGAGAAGGAGTAAATGGATGAGAGACCTGAGAACGACGTAAGTATAGTCTCAGAATAGTTAAGATAAGCAGCACACCAGATCAAGAAGGCCCATGGAGCAGGGGTAATGTATGTTTCCTTGCCAGAGAAGTAAATATCATGAGGTGCTGCTATTGTGTAGACGTTGGAACCGAGGAAAAGGAAGTAAACGATGATGTTCACGATCTAGTTAAAACCAGGACAAATTAATGTAACGTGGTCCACTGAATTTGAGAGACGAACGAACCTTGAGCAAGATGTTGTCTGTCCAACTGTCTGCCATGTTAGTAGTCTGTTCTTGTTGTCGTCGTCGTCGTCGTTTGCTAGACGATGATGGAGGTAGTAAGTGAGGGGGTTGAAGCCTTATGTACTAAGTAAGTGGAATGCCCCGCAATCTGACGACATGTCTCCGTCATGGCCAAACATAAACATGCACCACGTCACGGGTCAACGCCACGGTCGTGACGCCCACGGAACAGAATTTCTGATGAGTTTCTAGATCCTCAACATTTCTGGTTAATACCAAGCCCATCGCGGACGTTTGAGCCACAGTATGCCCGTCACCAAAAATCAAATGAGCCTGGGCCAACGCTCTACGCCCACTGGCAGAGCGCATGATCCAACTGTCCTCGGCATATATTATGTCACGGTCTAGCCCCTTATACAGAAGGAACGACTATCTTCATTCTATTAGGGTCTGCCTACGGGAGACTAGGTCTAGCCAGGCCATAAGGGTATGTCATGAATTTCGAATTCCCTGACTTCACGAAACGAATAGTAAAGCATAGTGTAATAATGTGATGAAACTAGAGATGACTTTTCAAGAATTTTGCAAGCAATACTACTGGCCTGTAATTGTCAGGGAAGAACTTGGACGCGACCAAACCAACCCTCGCCCATGCATCAACCATAAAGTTAGCCCAAAATATTATCCAAAACCAAGTCCACAGCAAGCCCAGCCATCCATTTACACGCACACCAGTATACCTCTTCCACGTGCCTTCAAGAATTATACCGACGCCCTGCATGATAAAGAAGCCAAACACTACGACAGGGTGTCCACCTCGTCCCATTGCTTGCAATCCAGCATAGTGCAGAGCGCCCGACGCGAGGAATGCACCCATCACCCCTCCAGTGCGACCAAGCAGATATGACAACGGTCGAATACCGATTGATTTGAAGCCCTCCCGGAACAACTGATGCCACTTGTGACCCCACAAACTGGTCAGTGATGTCGAGAACCACGGAGCATCAAACAAGGGTGGCCATTGAGATGGTCCTTGTCCGAATAGTAATACAAACTCGAGGGCATGCATCTGATACACCAACTCGATCGCGAAATATGCTGTCCAGCCAGAGAAGAACGTGATGATTGAAGAACGTGTATAGCGACTTAGGGAGGGCAACGATGCGTCGAATATCGTGCCTCCTTTGAGTGACCCGAATGTCTCTGGAGAAAGATCACGAGTGAATGCCGAGAGAGCATCTAATGCAACTGCATAGAAGAGCAACTTCGCGAGAGTACGGAGCAAGAACTCTGGCGTCGATTGTGTTCCGTGACTGCTCTTTGGAATTTGGACGCCCTCCGACCAATCCCATCCAATCCCGCGAAGGTTAACTGATAGATCCCATGCATTCCAGATAGCAGTGGATAATGGGGTATCATCTACATCTGTAGAATGGTTGCTAGTACTGGTTGGCGAGGTATCACAGTTGGAGGTTTTATCAGGTGAGGTGTTCCGTTTATATGGTTTTTTAGCGAAAGCCCAAGCAGTCGATCGCATCGAAACGGTAAACATGGCGAACTGACTGGAAATGAGACTCGCCTCCTTCAAATGGACAAGTTATTATGTGCACTTACAGCTAGGCTTTGGTTCTGGGTACGGTGGTCGGGAATACCGAATGAAAAATCGAGTGTCACACAAGCTCGATATGCGCACAAAAGCACGACAGGGAGCAGCGCAAATCGCATTACTGCAGTACGTTTGCGTTGAACTAGCACGCCCATTGTCCAATACGAGACAAAGGCTGGCAAGAAAAACTTTGAGAACGTCGATGCGGACACTGCAACTCTGTCCTGGGGTATAAGCAGTCCGCTGAGGCCAACCATGCTGAGAGATTCTGTCAATCAAGAACTGCTATGACAAAAAACACGGCGTACTCTGTAATGTTCTGTAACAACTGTTCAACAGAGCTTATCGAATGGACCATATGGATCTTACTGACACGCTAGCCCTAAGCCGAACAAGCCCAAAGCTTGAAGCTTGGAGGTTTTGCGGACCATGAGTTAATTTCGCCTGCCAATGCGGTATGATGATGATATCGTAAGTTTAGTTTATGCGTCCCAAAAAGTCATTGCAATTGAACGCAGAGCCCTGACACAGCCTCTAATATTGCAGCAAATTTCCGCCTCGAAGGCTCAGCGCTCAACATGCGTACACATTTAACTTGAGCTCATTTCGACTTACAAGTCAATGCTAAAAATAACTGATAAGAGTAATCACGCTCGACAGCTACGTGCTGAAGGCTGCTTTCCGCATCATATCTCTCACATACCATCGCTTCCTCGGATCACCCTCGTAACGAACACTCCAACTTCCAGGATAGCCAAGTGCATAGCCCATGCATTTCCCCCGCTGATTAGAATCTGGCCGCCAATAAGCAGGGGGTGGACGCTCGTAAGACCGCTTCCTCTTGGCCTTTGCGCGCGCCTCATGGTGTAATTGTGAGCCCCCAAGATGATCAATGGGTAAAATGGTGCAGGTCGCGCGCAGTGACTTCGGGGAATTGGAAGCACCAGGTGACGATGATGTTGGTGTCTGCGTGCGTGCTGTCTGGTGCCGATGACATTCGGTGACCATCACTGCAGGGTGAGGATCTGGCAAACTGCCTCTCACACGGACGAGTTTCTGGTCGTCTTGTATTCGTGGCTAAATAGAGGGATTTATACAATATTAAGTTTGCGTATTATATTACGCGTACCTCGAAACGCCTTTGTGATTGTGCCTCTACCCATGCAGAGTCTACGGCTACGGACTGGGCACGTATCATACGTTCGTCAGCCCGCATGGGATTGTCTTCGTAATCGGGTGACCTTGTTCTTAAGAAACATAATATTTCAGGGTGTCAACGAAGCAAGGCAATACAAAATGAAGTACTTTGGCGGGGGTGGAGGTTTTGGGACTGTTGATATGATCCTCGGACCTCCTGTGCTGGAAAGTAGACGGAACACTACACAGATGAGGCATTCATCGAGGATTGTTTCTTACTTGAATACATACATATCATGCAATCTTCTGCATCCGATGGTGTTGTTCCATTCTCTTTGCGTCTTTTTTTCTTCCTAGGAGCATGATCAGAAGCTGATGACAGACTCTCTCCAAAGTGCGAGAGGAGGAGCTCGTGTAGCTTGTGCTTGGAGGTCACGAGCTCGACATCTGATACACCTTCCGCGTCTGCGAGTTCATTTGTGTCAAATCTAAGTTGTGCTCGAGATACAAGCTCGAAGTCTTGACTTCGGGAGTGCGGGTTGGCGAACTTCGGGATCATGATCAGACGTTGTTGTGGTATGTTGTGCAAAGGCTTCATGCAACACTTACAGGGATCAAAAAGTTTCAGCATATCGTCAGGTGCGTTTTCTCGAACGGCACATATATCATCGACATGGCCCCAAAATTACCACTGAAGTCGACCTCAAAACCGTCCATTTCAAATCCTGGAAAACGAACAGCTGCCGAATTACCTTCCAAGACGAAGTCAATCCTGAAAGCCGCGAAGGAGCCTAAAGCAGACTCGGATGTGCCAGAAAAAGCTGAAGGCTCGGATGCCGAGGACGATGACCACCTGTATGGTTTTTCGACAGATGAGGATGATTCGTCCGACGAAGAAGAAGAAGCTGGTGAAGAGGTGGATATTGGCAAACTACCTACTGTCGCCAAGGATGATGCAACAGTAAAGAAGAAGCTTGAGAAAGCAAAGCGACATCCAGTGAGTGCATCATGCAGCTATTGACATATTCTCCCTAACTATGGAGTAGACTCAGGACCGAGGTGTGATATTTATGGGTCGCCTACCGCATGGATTCTACGAAGATCAGCTGAAGGGATATCTCTCTCAATTCGGGGATGTGACAAGATTGCGTATCTCGCGGAATAAAAGGGTACTCAAAATTATCTTGATGTTGGATATCTGCTGACGGAGGATCAGACTGGCAGGTCGAAACACTACGGTTTCATCGAGTTCGACTCGTCATCTGTCGCACAAATTGTCGCGGAGACCATGGATAATTACCTGTTGATGGGGCACATACTTAAATGCAAGGTAATACCCAAGGAGAAGGTGCACCCCGAGTTGTGGGTAGGGGCAAATAAGAAATGGAAGGTCATCCCAAGAGATCAAATCGTGCGGAAAGAACATAATAAGGTCAGTCGAATAAAGATCCACTAGCAACACAACTCAGTACTATTTGTTGGTAGCCGCGAACCGATGAAAGTATGCGAAGAGCTGAGAAGCGCCTGATACAAAGAGACAACGAGAGGAAGCGAAAGCTAGCTGAAGTTGGCATAAAATATGATTTCGATGCTGTCAGCTATGTAGGTCATTCCCTCATGATGCAGCTACCATGACTTACTCAACGGTCGTTGCACAGAAAAAGAAACAGAAAGTAGTAGTGTCATAATTTAAATGATAGGCCTCGGTGATTGGTATGATGAAGGAGAATATCCTGTAGAACCCTGTTGTCTTATAGCTCTTTACTTGACTACCCTAAAGCTTCGACCTCTGCTGGGATGGCTCCCTCAATACAGCCTGCGGATTTTCCTCTTGATTACCGGTTAGATGTTTCTTCGGGTTATCTCCTGGTGCAGGGTCAGATGGTTCAGATGGCTCTGCGAACGCCGAAGGTTGTGGGTCCTCTCCTCCAAGCCCACCGCTATTTTTCTCTCCCACAGGTAACCTTTGTTTCATGCCAGCTCCTCCAGCAAATATGGGCTGCTTTTGGGATGCATTCATGGGGTGGTCAGCGAACCCTGTTGGGCGAAATTCTTTAGCATTTTGGTGATATAGTAAGGTTGTCCGCGTTTTGTGCCTGACATCGAGAACGTCGACAAGGCACGATCAGCTGACTGGAAAAAGTCTGCAGATTCTTGCCGCATGGAGTACCCCGATCATCAATGCACCATCGTCGGAGCAGAAAATCAGAGAGGAAGGGCTTCTATGTATAGTGGACCTTGAGTGGGCCAGATCTTGGTTCTTCGCGAACGTGTATGACAATCGTACAAATAAGTCGCGTAGGGCCACGTGCGTGGCAAAGCCCGCTACCTTCCGATTATTACGCGAGCATGTCGCGAAACGATATTTTATGTGGCTTGCGTTTTGGCCAGGGGCCTTCATCCTCAACGACGAAACGTCCGGGTCAACGGTGATATATGGCGCGGTTGGGTAGCTAGCGCGGACACTGGCAGCTTTGGATGTCTATAACCAGTCCCACAACTTGAATCCCATCATGGTGTCTTACGGTGGCTTTGAGATCCGCGGCATTTCATCATACTCGTTTTGTAACTCCGTCATGGTTGAATTATAGGGGTGTATCTTGTTTTTGACCTTGTGCTGTTTGTTTTCAGAGATCATGAAGCGGGAGTCGGAATTATCTACTCATGGTTATCAAAAAATTGATTCGGTCGTAGTTTTGCACCACAAGGATATATTGATCGTGGTCTTGGAGCGTTTACCTCTGTTGGATCTCATTCAGTTCGGACGGACATGCAGCGACCTTCGTTCGGCCATGGGCTATGTCGTACGTCAGCGCTTTCGTTCTATCATGGTCGTGTTTGTTCGGGATTTTCTGCCAGCATTCGTCCAGGTTCTCGACCGATCAGGAGGAGTGATCACTGGATCATGCGCCATCAAACCATACCAGTCTCACTGCCGAAGCCCACCGCAAATGTACGACAAGCTGGTGTTCCCGAAGACGAACAACGATGAAGCACACAACTATCACTACAGTTTTCGCCGTCGGGCGGTTCGAACAAAGGTGCCGATGAGTCATATTTGAAGGATAGCTATCTCGAGCCAGTACGGGACCCGTCGACGTCCCTCGGCCTAGGTTTCGTTGACTATCAAACTGCCTATCATAAGGTCGTATGAGCTCGATTGTGCAGCTTATTTCTATTTACATAGGTTACTCATATACCTGTGTATGCAGCTAGGTTTTACTAGGCACGGTCGATCTTACACATGACCTTGCAAAACGATCGGGAAACAACACCGCAAGGCGGTGCCAAGACTAACTTGCATTATGTTCAACTTTTCAAAATTACAACTGTCTTACTGACTATTGAAATGAGAAGCAGCATAAGTTATGTATATAAACTACATGGATGGATGGTCCACGCTATGTACACTAAAAGGAAACTATCTCTCTACAGGCGCATCTTGGATGTACCCATCCTGCTCTTCCTGTGAGATATCCTCCAGCGATCGTTGCTTCGTCTCGGGGATGAGAAGTGTGGAGAAGATACCGGTCAACATGAAAAAGGCGAAGATCTCCATGCTAAACAAAAATCCAAATTTAGTGTCTGCGCGGTCAGAAGTTCATGCTGCTGCTCACATGTGTTTCACGAATGCGTTAGTACCTCCGATGTTAACAAGCCGAGCAAAGCCGACTTGGGAAACGACAGCTCCGAGCTTGCCAGTGGCAGCAGAGATACCGTGGGCTGTTGAACGGTAGCGGGTGGGGAAAGCCTCTCCAGGAATAACGAAAGTGGTGGTGTTGGGACCGAAGTTCTGGAAGAAGTTGGCAAGGCAGTAGAGGAAGACAAAAGCGTTCTTGCTCGTAGTGGTGGCGTTCAAGGCATCGTAAGCGAAACCTGCGAAGAAATCGTCAGCTCATGTATAAAATAACTCAAAGCAGTTGGTTGTACGAACCCATGATGGCGAAAAGGATGGTGAGGACGGTGAAGCCCATCAATTGGAGAGGCTTGCGGCCCCAGGAGTCAATGACAAGGAAAGATGCCCAGTATCCTGGAATCAAACCCGCCAGGGAGAGGATAAGGTTGCCAACAGATATATTGTACAAGTTCTGGTACACGTAGAGTGACGAGGATTTGTTACCGGAGGGGTTACCAAAGTTGATTGCCGTCAAGATGATCGAGCTGTTGAGACCAAGGCCGTAGAAAGCGATCTAAACGCAAATATTCAACTTTTGGCCTCAAAGAGCTAAAATAGAACTTACGTCGAGAGCAAACCAGGAGTAAGCGGTGCCGATCAGGACTTTCATGTTCTTCCACTGGCCGAAGTATGCAGCGAAGTCTGCGCGGCTTGCCTTCGGGGCGTTGACACGCTGCACTATGGCATCTTCTTCAACATGCTTGCCGGATGTCAACACGTTTTCAATATCTGCAGTGGCCTGTGCGACATTGCGCTCGATATCCATAGTGAAACGAGGGGTCTCTGGGATCGTGAGACGGAAGTAGAGTGCGACAACACCGGGGACGCATCCAAGACCAATCAGGAGACGCCAGCAATAATCCACAGGGACAACGGCAGGGAACGGAGCAGCGATGATAGAAGTTTTGTATGCCTGGACGACGATAATAGCGACAATGGCAGCAGCTGCGGTCGGGATTCATTAAGATTGTATATCTTGGAGTTCTAGGAGGGAAAATAAACCAACCAAGGTTACCCCATCCTTGGGCAGCGAAAACAGCAGTCATGAGACGGCCACGTGAACGCGTTGCGGCGAATTCTGAGGAAATAATGGCACTCAGAGGGTAATCGCCTCCGATACCAACGCCCATCTATGAATGAGACAATGAGGGGCAGGGGTTGCAGACATAGGATTGTTGTACTTACAATGAAACGCCAGACGATAATGACGCCAATAGCGCTCACCGCTGGAGCCTGGCCTGCGAGAGCTTGACCGAAAGTTGCAACAATCATGATCATAAGCTCGACGCCATCTACGACAGAAGGGTTAATGCAAGTGGTTGGCTCTGAGATAAAGGTACACATACACATCCTCTTACGGCCGATGACATCTGCGAGCCATCCAAAAAGGAGTTGACCAACCAAATTACCAACAGGGGTGGCTACCTTGACACCCAAAGATTGGTTGGTGCTAAGCTGATTACCTGCCACAAGTTTATTACAAGACCCCCTCAAAAGAAAAAAAAAAAAAAGGGGGGCGGCATGCTTACTTGTGTGACCATAAACATAGCCGATCATAGTGGCGGCAATGTTGATGGCAAAAATGTCGTAGCTGGCGGGGGGTAAGCAAGACGACTGTCAGACAGCATAAAGACTTACGCATCTGTGAAGAAACCTACACCTGCGACCAAGCAAACCTTGACATGGAACCAGCTAAAGATGAAATGAATTTTTGCAGAATAGAAATGATGAAATTTACGGAACATACGAGAAAGGTGCATTATCAATTTCTGAGAGCGCGGCACGACGGCGCTCGTCGAGGGTGGTGACATGAGCCTGCCCCTTCTCGTGGTAGGACTCATGACTGGATAGTTGCTCTGTGTTGGTAGCCATAGCAAATCACGGGAGATGAAAAGCTTGACTGAGCAAAGGAATTGGGGGGGAAATCCTGCGGGTGATACGCGGGCGGGCAAGATTTATATGCACGGGATAGACGGAAGTGATGGCTACAAACCTTGCCAATTACTTTGCCGTTCTAAGCTAAACTCCTGTTTCCTTGGGTTCCTTGAACGTTCGTAGTGATATCCAATGGAGCTAGCGCTATTCTTGATGACTAAGCCATCTCATTTCTTGCACCTTTGCACGTTTTTAGAATACTCCGGTCATACATTGTCAACGTTGTCCACGCCGAGCGACGGTCTAGAAATTTCACTACATCATATATACGCTTATAAGAACCACCCCATTCTTTAGGCTGGGGTAGGGTGTTACATGTGAACTTTGTGAATGGCTACACCCATTCGAAGTCACCTTCGTGTGTAAGAAGACAGATGATGTTGATGCGGGGCCTGGACACGTTCGGCATCAGATCCACCACATTCAATGTCTCTCCAACTGTGGTGATACCCTCGTGCGGGATCTATCTCAAACGTTTACAGTAGATCTCACGATCCAAATTAGCATGACTCCTGCGAAGATCACTTTGACAGATTTTCATTTTATTTACCCGGATATACAGGTACCTTCGAATCAAAGCTCAGCCATTTTCTTTAGGAACGTTTATACCGTCCGCCAGTCACCGGGGCCCGGGTCCTTGGCCTTGGCCTTGGCCGCCCAACAAGGAAGCAGCGGTTCCACGAAGACCACTCTTTTTTCTGAGTTCAGCATCCGGGTCAACTCTGAGGAGCTCCGAAGGTGTTATTAGAGCTCTTATAAGTACGTGCCGATCAGAGGTTCAGGTCCAATACTTATAATTGTGGTGTTAAAGGCTGAAAGCGAACATCTAGCCTACTACAATATGTATACGAGAGCGCTCTGCGGACCGCGGTCATATCGAAATTCCTTTATTGACCCGCACTGCAAGGCTCCGTATCACACGTACGCCTTGGCTGTCCAAAACAATCATGCGTGCTCGTGATCCATGATCCTAGGTGTGTGGTACCTGACGCAAAGACTTACTTATCTGTGGTCATGTTGTTCAATAACAGGAACTTGAAAACAATATCCACCAATTTGATGAGTCGTCGTTGAGCTAAACCCTAAAATCGTCCTACCGCGACTCAGCTGCCTTCCTTAGTATCAAGTGCTATGTCTACATAGTGTGTTAGCGGTCGTTTTGTCAGCCCCAATATTCATGGCAGCTCTTTATACGTAAGTGACATGGGATTCGCGTGTCAAGCGCTGAATGTTGAACGTTGGACATTTGAACGCCAGACCGATAAAACCTTGGCGCCTGGGCCTCGCTCTGTCTGCCAACTGCCACACAACTCATTACGATTGCGCCACATCTTGAAGGACAAGATAGTGTCGATTGCTCTGGACTTCCAGCTAATCCCCTGCACACAATTGTTACATGTCTGCTGTCAGTGGTCTTTGCAGAATAGTGTTCGGCTCAAACGAGACGAATGGCAGCGGAAATGGTACCCGACGTACGGGCATACCCATTGCCGTACCAGCAAGGACCGGTGATGTCTCGCCGCCGACCGACATAGGATTACACAGGTAATTTGCTTTGGTCCACCTCTCTTTATTCAGCAATAGCCACGGGAGAATGAAAATTCGTACTAGCACAGCGCGTCTTATCATGATGAACACTTGCCAAGTCATCAATGAATTTATTTTCCATCTACCAGTGTCACTCCAGTGCTCTGCTATCTTCAGGTCATTAAAACGTTGATCCACGTCAGGTGGGAAACTGCTGGGACGGTAAAATATTGCCTTATAGTATAATCCAAGGTCGGAAATTCTGCCCCCATGAATGCTCGAATGTCCTGCACTTCTTGCAAGTAATCGCGGTCCTTGCACCGCACTTGATCTTTACACGTCTCTGGACTCATTAAGTGATATGGAATCCATTTCGACCTCTTATCTTCCCTGGTTTGCAATCAAAAGAACAGCGAATACAATGTGATACTTGATTGATACGAAGCACAAGTCTGTTACATAGTTGGGCAATACTAACTCCGAATGCACTTTGCCGAATGCCGCTACATATGTACTGTTCGACGGAGTCCTTACTTCCGCCGCTACTAGTACTTACTCAGATCTCAGATCTCAGAGTCGAAGCTCGCTTGACGACCGTGACGCTTCGGCCAGGGATGGCTTCGAAGGCGACTCGACTCAGAGCCCTTGCACTTTATAAGGAACTTCACCGCCTGGGCAGAGATTATGAACCTTCGTACGCCTCAATAACATGTCTATTTGTTCAGCCAAATCAACGTCTATCCGCACTGTAGTTATGACTTCCACGGGAAGCTTAGACGCATGTTCGAAAGTGGGCTGACTTTGCACATCCCTATCATTCGCCGTTGTCGATGACTTTTTCATTTGGACAGAGAACAGAAACCTTGCGGATGAAGGGGAGATAGAGAAGGCGCTTAAGATGGGAGAATATATCAGGAACGGCGAGTCGAGGCGGTTTGACATTCATTGCTCGGACGAACTTATCAGGTGTGATACCAGAAACCCTTGCTTTGTACTCGCTACGCAAGTATCGACATCTGAAACGGATGTACCCTTCAAACTCCACGGTGGATCCTTTGACGGATCGTTGGCCATAAATCCCCGTATCTTGTTCTGGTTGAATAGTCAACCTCATGTTCTCTCTTCTGTGATGGCGGGAGTTGGAAGAGGAGTCTCGAAAGATAGTTGGGTTATGCGCGGCATGCTGGCACGGGAAGTTGTATATCTTCACCGAACTGGGGCGGCTGTAAGTCGCTCTGCGAAGACGGGCCGATATGCTTAGTGCTATTTCACGCAGACACAATTTTCAGTTAGGAACGTCAAGGAGGGTTTTCTGTTGGGCTAGCTTTTGACTTTTGTACAGCGCGGTAAAAATGCCCTGGTCGAAATTTCCAGTCGATTGAGCGTGCGGTGCGTCGTGCAAGGATCTAGTGTGATTAGGACGGCGCGAGTGAAGAGGTATAGGGACGTTGATATTATGCATATAAGGGAAAGGGACAACTTAATGCTCACTCCCAGCTAGCTCTATAACTGTGACCTGGTATTGTGTGCCCCCACACGATTGCCTCACGAGAAATTTGATTGTCCCAGGACCCATGGTACAGTATCCCGAACCTACTACTTTTCCTAGATCGTGCTTACTTCTAGTCTCCCATAGTCAGACCTTGAAAGAAGGTCGTTCCTTTTCTTATAAGGCTTACTTCCCTGGCAGGCTTGCGGTAGGTGTGGAACGTTAATTTTACACCCTCTTGCAACCATTACAATCTTGTATGTTTGGCGATGGTAATGTGTGCAGTTGGAGTCCTGGCCGTTGTCTACAGGCCTTACACTTCAAGTTGCCATATGTTCCGAAAGCAGCGCCAAATTTCACTGGACTGGCAATCCTCTTGCACCCTGACTGCATGAATGTGGATAAACATTTGAACCATACTCATTTAATCAAGGTCTGGATTCCGACGTTGGTGAGCTCGAGGGACTCTGAAATGCTCATTAGATTATTGCAGCATGAATGCGAGTACAGTGAATGACCTTTCCTCACAAGTAAACTGGAAGGCGCAGACCTCGTTGGAGTTCCTGACAAAGAAACCCTGGTTTATTACTTCTTTGACAATGGTTGTGAGCAGTGAGCACTGCCACGAATTCTGCAACATGATGCATGATACCCTGATCCAAGCCTGCAGGGTCCAGGAATCCAGTGATATTCTCATGGCTCTTTATAAATAACATCGTCATCCAAACGTGAGTCGTCACGGTAGCCCCTCAGCCAAATGTTGGCTACGCTTCTGAATCGGCATTACGCAACCTCCTGTACAACCCTGACGCCACTTGGATGCCGCTGCTCATTTATGGACTTCAGTACGAGTTTACGAGCGAGTCAAATATTTAGGACTGGATTGATAGTAATACGCTAGGCGATAGAGGCTAAGCTTGCCAACGTTGTACAGTTATGTAAATCACTTTTAGCAAAGTCGTAGATCACAATGATATTGGACCACGTTGTCCTGACGAAATATCATACTACTTGCTGCGGGCTTTGACTGTATCGAGTCGTCGTATGTAGCACCTTTTCGTTTTTGTTTGGGTTAGTCACTTTGCAATTAGTGAGTACTACCAAAAATGGATGTTGCATCAAGCTGAAAGCAACCACCACCTTCATTGAAGTGTCTCATCAACGTCCAACATATCTGCCAGTCAGACTTTTCTCGAGGATACTCTTGCTCTGTAAATTTCCTTCTTTCTCTTCGTTCTTTTACTCTAACCTTCATCAGAGCACGTCATGTAAGTTTTTCCGTACCCATGTCTGAATTCATTTCTCTTCTGACATCTCTGGTCGATGATGATGACGACGTGCAGGCCTCTGCCAGATGAGAGACCTCGTCAGAGTGTCGCAAACCTCATCGGACGCTTCGAGCAACAGAATAAACGCCAGTCGTCGTCTACTGCGTCTTCGATCCCACGCAGCACCAGTGTATCGTCACAAATAGCCTCTGATCCTGTGAAAGAAGAAACAAAGGAGAGGAGGGAGTGGCCACCTAAATCCGTGGCATCTGCGAGTGCAGATAATGTGCCCACGCCATCCTCATCGTCTGCCACCGCCCTTAGCAACTCGCCGTCTATGAGTCCACAACCTACTCCAGAGAAGCCGGTGGAGACCATCACTGCCGCCATCCCTGTGTCCCCAGAGCCCACCAAGCTGCCTGCCGCGCAGAAGCAAGCCGCTGGAAAGGCTACTCCTAGCTCTGGATCACGGATCAACCCAACTTCGCCTGCTAAACCACGCTCCTCTACCGCATCTGTCAAATCTCCAGCGAAGTCTCCACCCAAATCTTCACTCTCTTCATCTATTTCTCAGCCACTCAAGCCACAGCATACGGGACAGTCAGTTAATTCTAATACTTCCACTGTTCGTAGCCCTCCCAAATCTGTACCAAAATCAGTTCCCAGATCCACACCTGCCACCCCTTCTCGACCGAAAACCCCCGCCATGCATGCGACTAACGTGTCTCGCCCAAAGACACCTTCGTCTGGTCTGTTCGCCCCTACAGCAGCATCTCTTGCGCGCTCTCGCAATGCCCTGCCACCTGCTCCTCCGCCTGTGAAGAAAGCTACGCTAAGTAGCAGTGCGGCAGAACGATTGAGCAAGCCTACTGCTGCATCCATGTCGAAGGCACGCACTCCTGTGCCTGCGGCCAGCCCTATCCGCACCGTCAAGTCCTCTGCAGGATTTACTCCTTCTCCCCGTGGCCCATCGAAACTCAGAGTAGGATTGGCACCTGCAAAGATGAAGGAAGCGAATGCGCAGCGGCCTGCATCTGTTACCAATGGTACTACCCATGAACTCGATCAACTAGAAAGCGGACATGCTGAGAATGGACACGATCCAGAAGACGAAGTGGTCGTCTCAGAAGGAGTCACCGATTTACACGATGAAGTTGATGATCACGGTGACGAGGTGCCAGTTGTGGAAGAGGTTGTGGAGAGTGTTGTGGAAGTCACCCCGGAACCCGATGCACTACATATTGAGGTTCCTGTTGACGCGGTGGTGGTGGTGATGGACGATGCCTACCAGGTTGCTGAGCCTGATATGCATGTGCAAGCTCTGGTCGAAGAATCGTCGGCCAACGGGAACGTCAACTTTAATGGTTCACTTGAGTCTCAAGAGGTCGCGCCTGCCACAGAAGAGACTGCGCACGGCGCGGTGTCTAACCCTGATGCAGCTGGCAACGATATTGAAGACATGGTGACTATGTTGGAGAGTGTCCCTATAACGAAGCCCCGACCCCAGAGCATCGCCAGCATCCCGGATGAGCACGGAGAAATTCCTGATGAGGAACAATCATAACCACTTAGGGTCCGCCATATCAAACATCGTAAATGAATTCGTCGTTTGTCGTGTGCATATGTTTGGTGGTAAGTGATCGCCTCTGTCACACAGCTCGCTGAAACATCATCCGCGCAGAGGCTCCGTCCGCCTGTCAGTCTTTTTTCTCATACGTTCCTTTAGTGCCTTTAGTGGTGTTGCATTGCTGGTTCTGACTGCTTCCACTTATTTTGCTGACACTTTGCTTTGCTGCCCCTTCTACCCTGAATCCTTACCACTCCGCCTACTGCAACTGACGCGCGTTGTTATGCACCATCACACCCATTTTTGTTACGTCCTTCCGATTTCTAAATTACATCTGGCTCCGGGATAACGCCGGGATAGTATACCCTGACTCCCGCATATACAACTTGAGGGACAAATCGAAATGCATTGGCACATTTCCCTGTGGAAGCAAACACACATGCAGTATCCTGAGACTCGGAGAGCTGATCGACATGAATTACACGGTGACAAACGGTGCTATAATACACTATGATTGAATGTGGACTTGACTTAGACTCTACATGAACAATTGAAAACAAAGAATAGCTAGAAAACAGTAGTAGAGCAGAGATATTATGTGGAACGTGCACTCTTCATCATCTTTGTCATCTTTTTGAGAGTCAGGGTGCTCTTCGTTGGTATGGGTTTCTGACCTTCCTCTTCGATCCGCTGAGTGACAGAAGTTAGTCATATGCATGAGCTTCTGTAGTGTTCCTCACCCTCAGCTTGAATGTACACATGTTAAAGCCTTTATTTCCTTTCTCCAAATTGGCCTGATATGCATGAGTGATGTGCCATGACATGGCTAAAAGATTTGTCACCTCATCAACGACATATAGCCCGTCGTAACGATAACTGAGTGAGTGTCAATGAAGCTGGGAAAGAGCAAGTGATGTGAGCCTCTTACCCTGTCGTTGGAGCATAATAACTCTTATCTGTCGCGCCCCGTACAACTCGCACAGGACGTTTGGTTTGAGATGAGATCTGCTCAAAGTATTGAATCCCAGTAACATCTGTCACACATGAGATTACTCACAAACAGGGATTTGTTGTATGAGTGCTCGAAAGACTGGTCATGTATTTGGTCCTATACAATATTATGGATTTAGAGAACGAGGATCCGATTTCGTTTGCTTACTCCATGTACATCTCTCCCGCCTAAATAACGGTTAATATAGAAGCACAAGGAGTGCTAAAGATACGATAACTAACCTGAGCCAACGTATATACTGAAGAGAATTGAAGTTACATCAGTCCCTGGAGTGGAGGGAGGCTTAATACGTACATGATATTTCCGTTATCGATGTTGTCTTCATACCCTTTGGACAAGCATACAGAGAAAGCACCAAGGTGTTGATCCCCATGTATGCCACCCTGCTCCGCCGCATGTATACCCGCTTTGCGTGCTGCAGCTCTAGTAGTATGACTCATCAGCAATGAAAATGTGAATAGTCTGTGGCACTCACTTGGTCTTGAAAATCGTGCCAACGTCTACACCATTATGTCCAAACGTCCGGCCTCTTTCAACGAAATACATTTTAAGTGAGATATCATGACAATATAGCATTCAGATTTACTTCGATGTCATTTTACCGTGTTTCTGGTCTCCAGCAAGCACTGTCGCTGAGCTGTTCGTGGTGGTGGTTGTGTTCACGTCAATGAGCCACACGCCCGTATTACTTATGTGATTGCGCCTCTAGCCAGAAAAGGAAAACGTTACCGTACGCTGACTAACGGCAAGTTCCGAAGCGTAGCTAATTGGTCAGACAAAGTATCGGGAAATTAGTAACATAGATTGTAGGATCGGTTATATACGATTAGCATAGCGTAGTATAAAAGACGAACGACGATGAGCAAACATCTCAGTCCAATGACTGAGATGTGAGTACTTATTTCACTTAGACACTTACTTTACTAACTCTTTTTTAGCATTTCTATATATTCTAGGTACATAGTCACTGTACAATAGACTGAGATCATTTCTATTCTGGATCCCGTTCTCGTTGCCCAATATATCATAACTACTAGACTAACACCCTCTGCCTATGCTAGGCACCTTGCTAAGGTCAGAGAATGATAATGAATGAAGTAGGGGCAATCGGTTGAATGCTAATCGTGACGAAGAGCAGGGTACAGCAATGTATCAATTTTGATTCTGGGTTCTTGGATAAGTTCTTCCGGGAAACTGACTCTAACCTCCCTGTCGCTTTCGGATACGATATGCTGCAGAGAGCCATGCGCAACTGCCGAGCTTCAAGCAAGGGAGATATTGGAATCTTCAGCAAAGAGGTTTCCGTAGCCGTGAGGAGCGATCGAGTAATGATACTAGTCCGGCCAATGAGTGGAGAAGGGGGCTTCTTCCATCATCGGCGACGGTTGCTCTGGGAAACTCGAACTGTGATTGAGTTGAACCTGTGCATTCTTTATGTTCATTTATCTGTTAACCATAGCATATATGTCAAGGAGCGAGTGAAATATCGAGGTCTGCTGGTGTTGCAAATGTCATCTGCAGGTTCGAAATGCTTCACCATCGAAGTGACCTCTGTAAGTGGTTATTTACAATTTACCGCGGTTAATTGTCACCTTCAATCATTCGCATCTCTACTTCATCAAAAACTTCCACAACCCTCACTACTGCAAAACCCAATTGCAAAAATAACTTAATACTCGGCTGATTTGACTGGGATATGCGGACGACAAGGCGGGAAGGATGGACTGGAAGAGGTGGTGGCGGCGGTGGGGTATGCAAGGGAAGAGTAGTACATGATGAGAATGGTGGCACAGCTTGAGTCACATAGGTCAGCATGAGGCGAAGGGCCTCCAGTGCAAACCCCTTGCGACGGTAAGCCAATTCTGACGGAATGTCAACATGTGCGCAGTAAGATCAGGTGTAAATAAGATACCTGCTATCATGATCTCTACTTCCGCCTCAAAATCATCATCCTCAGGTCGACCTTTGAGGAAGAGATTGATGTCGCCAGCCATGCGGTTTGCTGACAGATCCTCGTCATTCCCCCGAGCAAGAATTATGAATGTAAGCTCTGCAGCACAGCATAAATATACGCTGCTTTGAATAATAGAACAGATGAATCACTGTCTGGGTCATCTTGCCATTTCTCTGTGGATAAAATCCCGATCACCATTCTAAAGGTTTACTTTTCCTATTTGATACAAAACTCACTTTGCATGTCATATTCTTCATCTAAAGTCAGAGGGTCGCTGGCAGTCAGCTGTCTCAGAACTGGATCAGACATCCATGTGTGATATTGCTGGAATAAGGGTGAACTAAGGTCATGTAATGTAGCAGAAGATCAGTCGACCAGTTTTACCTGAACATGTTCGGCTTCATAAGGAACCAGAATCACTTTCTGTCCTCTGAGAATAGCACCTGTGATCATAGGTAAAGCCCTGCGTACGTTGAAATATCCAGACAGTTGCAGGCGGCAGGCCAGGGCTGTAAGTAATGAAATTGCCTTTTTCGGACGCTTTCGCCGTCGCTCACGATTCTCAGAAGTTCCCTACTGTCCACCATCACCCCCAAGCTCTATCTTGCTTGACACAATTATTATAACCACATGGCGTTAGGCAGAATTGTGCATTATGCTGTAGACGCAGTTTTAGTATCGACTGTAGTCGCCGGGATCCGGCGGTCAAGTGGATTTACGTGAGTGTTTCTTGCTTGATGTCCCACCCAGTAATATTGACATGACCCATCATATTTGTTATTGCTTATCGGCTTTCCCATTATTCAGTCTTGACACCGCTCTCATATCAGACCCCACTATGCGCTCATTTGCAGATCGTTTCCTCGGCGTTGGCGAAACCATATTCGACATGGCCGCAGCGACGTCAGTTAACAGCACGTACTTCAGGAAAGACTCAAGGAGATAGCAGGCAACGTTGAGAGGGTGGACGTGGAGGTTTTAGCAATGATACACCGAGATGATGTGCCAATTCTTTTGAATCCGTATGATTTCTCAGATAATTCGTCCGATATTTGTTGAATAGGTGTTTCAAACAGAATATCTACAGCTTCCTCGGGTTATACTTTTTGTCCGCAGATAGCGCATCTTCGGCAGAAGAACAATGTGACAGACCAGTATTGGGCCATAACAGAAGTTCGCCGTGTCGACGCCAAAGACAGGTTTCCTATATAAGTCAGTGGACCTACGCTAGACGGTGGAGGTGACTGGTCCATCAAAGCGCCACCATAAAGAGGAACATATCTTACTGAATCGTTGCAAGGCTGATTGGAAGTTCAGGAGCTCTTCAACGCAGTACTGCGGAGTTCTCAAGTTGCTCCAGAGTGATTCTTCGCGAGGTATGACAACCTCTTAAGAGTTCAGCAGAGGCAGGCCACACCTTTCTGTCGCTGCTAATGAGACCATTGACGTTGGATTCATCCCCGTCAAGTAACCGAGGTAACACAAAGCTTTCTACTTAATGGCGTGCACTCGTGGTCGTTGAGGCATGCCGCGACGCCATGTAGCTAGGGCATGTGTATGATAAACCCCTGACTGTTGCGCAAAACCCGCTGGAACTCTCTGAAACTTGAAGCTTGAAGCTTTAAGTTGAGTCATACCAACAGTCATGTTACAGTCATTATTCAAACACTGGCTACCTCAAGGCTACCTTAGTAGTTAAGTTACTACCAAGTAGTACTTATAAAGACTAGTAAAACCTACAACTAACCTTGGTCTTACATAATCGGGAACTGTAAAGTACTTTGGTGCCAGCAGCTGCCAACGCTCCATGCAGCATACTGCTACTCTTCTTGAGTGAGCAGCAGATTGCTGTTAGTATGGCAGCAACGACGCAGCAGGTAGATTCATCAATATACCCAAGTGTTCAAGGCTCTCGCCCTACGCGTCAAGGTCTGTTGTCAAGCTGAGAGCACCTATCCCCACAACTCATCACTTCTAACAGCTCAGCAAACTGTCCTCGCTCGATTGCAGGCTTTATTTCCTGCATCGCCTGCATCCGCCACTTCTACAAACTTATACCAGGAAGAGTCATATAACGCTTCTCCAGCCAAGAAGCTCTCAAAATCCATTAAAGTTCGGATACTGACATGGAACATGCATGATTCATTGCCCAAGGTCAGGACAGACCTTGCGAGGCTCACCCCGAAGCTGAACTCGACACAGGGAGACCTAGACGAGTTGCTTGGTGTTGTCAACCCTCATGTTTACCGTCGTAAAACAGATGAGCCTCCCAGTTTACCCACCTTACCTTCCGATGCAGCTCATCCGTATCATCTTATCGTTGTGTAAGCAGTTTGCTTCATTATAATTTCAGAATCATACTGACGAGCGGTCAAGCGCAGGGCAGGAATGTCCCAGCAGCTCTGGTACGTAAATGTTGTACCAAGGAGAGTTATATCAAGTCAAGTCATGCGACACGTACAGGGATACCGATGGGGCTCGGCGCAGGCTTTCGGCTAAAGGAAAACCATACCAAGGAGAAAGATCGGGAGAAGGAGAAAGGCGACGATAAGGAGCCCGAAAAACTTCAACATCATTCGCGGCGGAAAGACAAAGATAGAGATGAAGTAGTGCGGGGATGGAAAAGCTCAGATGATCTACAAGAGGAACTAGTAGTGCAGCAACCTGCAAGCTGGACATCCATTCTGGAGCATTGGTTGTGCCATCGATCACAAGCGGTCCCACCAGCAAATGGCGATCCGACCCTGACAGACGTTACAGTTCCCCCGAAGAGGTACTCCTTACATCGTCGCGTAACGATTAAGGAGCAGGATAAAGGCCCATATGTTCCGCTGATCAAGGAGCGAATGATGGGACTATACCTTGCTGTATACGTGCATAGAGATGCACGCGACCTGGTCAGCGGTACGCTGTCATCAGCAGTATGATGTGTGTCATGCTCAGATACTTCAAGGGACTTCCAAGTCTGCGGTCACGGCTGGTCTGATTGGTGGACGTGTCGGAAATAAAGGCGGTGTAGGCATCAGTTTAAAGATCGACGGCACAACCTTCCTCTTTTTGAACGCTCACTTGACTGGTAAGTGGCACTTGTATTCGTTTAGATAGGAATAAAACCGACTCTTATTTGGGCAGCTCACGAAGGAAAGGTTCACCACCGTCTTGCGAACCTAGCTAAAATAAAGGTAATACTCATTCTGTGGACCTTTCATTCTGGCCAACAACTTTTCCAGGCTGAATTGGCTGTGGATGATTTTCTGGACCACGACGATCCACGATTTATGGCCGAAGGTATGGCGAGGTAATCTACATGGTGGATTGAATTCATGTTACTTGCAGATATCACCGATAAATTTGACTTTACATTCCTCTGTGGTGATCTTAATTTCCGCCTTGACATCACGCGTCTTCATGCGGACTGGCTGATTTCCAGACAAGGTATAGACCTTTTGGTCCGACTCGATCTGTTTTCATGTCTGAAATGATGTCCAGATTATGCACAAGCCTTTGCATTCGACCAGCTGAAAAAACAAATGGAGCAGGGCACAGCGTTCAGTGGATTTCATGAAGCTCCGATTAACTTTCCTCCGACATTCAAATATGATGTGTTCAGGCGGTCGAAGAGTAGAGCTATCCGGAGGCACAGCAAACGCGGAGCGGAGAAAGACAGGGATACCACTGAAGCTGAAGCTGAAGCCGCGGGCACCACTGGCGATGATGAGGACGCGGAGGACGAAGGCGAGGCTCTTTCTCTTGCGTCGTCCACGTGGAACTCTGTCCAGTCAAAACACATGACGGAGGGTGACGATGAACGCTATTTCACTACATTTGGTTCAAGTCCTGCTGTTAACGAGGGAGGGCGAGCTGCACTTACCACTGCTGCGCATAAGGCAAAGGCGCGGTGGAAGGCGTTGGTGGCGCCTTCGCTGTCGCCGCCTGCGGCTCCAGTGATGAAGTGGTTGCGGAAGCAGAATTTGGTGGACGTGCCTGTGATATCCAGAGAACCGCCATCGTCATCTATAGCGTCGGTGGACATGGTGGTTCCTGAGGCGCCAAAGAAAGCAGTACTTCTGGACCCCCAGGACCGAGCATATCTGACGCCTCGGCCTGCGTCTCGGGGTATGTCTGTCAAGTCTGTACCTATCCACGATGCGTCTGAGGAAGACGGGGGGAGGGCTGTTTACGACTCATCTGCGAAGCAACGTGTGCCAAGCTGGTAAGTGTGCGTTCTGAGTCGTGAGTCACGTTTTGTTCATGCAGCTCGTCGAAGGTGTGATCGCATATTATGGAAATCGACGACTACACCAGATCTCGAAGAGATCATTCAACCTGACCTTCTGGAGGTCAGGAGCAGGACTCGAGTTGGCACCCTTCTTTCCCAAGCCTTCCGTCCCAGGCTGCGTCGGGATTCAAGCGGATCGCTGACTTCGGAAGATACTCCTGGATTACCTACAAGGCCAAGAGCTTCAGTACCATTTGTGAGAGCAGCTACAGACCACGGACATGATTCCCAACGCCCTGTATCGTTCAACATACCAAAGTCACCAAACGTACTACGGCACTCTCGTTCGATTGATACCGTCCCGACACAAAGTATGCCAGATCCCCCGAGGGCATCTGAACATGATGTAAACCACGCTGTTCAAAGGCGTTTGTCCTTGGACCTTGGTTTACCTGACACTGGCTCTTCCCCTACCTCCCCCGCTACAAAGAGCGAAACTCATGATATCCCTCCTCCCGTACCTCCGAAAGACTCCACTCCCACTCCACCCGCATCGACGCGCTGGGGGAGGTTTTTCCCCTTCCGTCGAGATACCTCTGGGAGTATCGTCACAACGTCGGAGAGTCCGCACGCTCCATCAGGACCTCCTCCGCCTGTTAGGGGCGATGTGGTGTGCCTTAGCTATCGTAGTCTCGACGATCGCGAAATGCGGCTTCTCGAAGGGCGGAGCGACCATCGGCCTGTCATTGGTTCATATGCTGTATACATCTAGTGCTTTCCATCTCGTACTTCTTGGATATTGACGGTTGTGATTTCAATCTAACTCATACTTGCATGATACCTCATCCTAGATTAGACCCCCTCGTATTTGTGGCGTTAATCAACTTGTGTAGTTTCACGAGCAATACCAATTGACTTTGGATTTCTAACTCTCACTCGACTAATGTCCATTTGGGAGAACTCGATACACGTCAAGAAGCATACAATCGTAAATATGTCTAAGCCGAGATGGTGACTTCGACCTCGACTCCAGGCTCCAAGCTGATGGAAGTCTACTCAAAGGATGAGTCGATGGTACCAGTCAAAAAATGGGAGACTCACAATCTGCTTGACGACCTCGCTGGAGGAGTGCAAGTCAATGAGGCGCTTGTGCACCTTGAGCTCGTAACGGTCCCAGGTCTTGGAACCCTCACCACAAGGCTGACGAGCAGAGATTTATTAGGACTGAATTAGACGATAGAATGGTGATGCTTACAGTCTTACGGGTGGTGATCTTGAGGACCTTAGTGGGGAGACGGACAGGGCCCTTTACACGGAGCTGTTTGTCCTTTGCACGGTTGATGAGATCAGCGGAGACTGTTTGTGAGGTGAGTAAATGATTGGTGCAAAGTCAAGGTGCACGAACACTTTTCCAAGTTCTTGACGTTGCTGCTCGTCAAGGTGATGCGGATTTTGTGAATTTTGGCAGCGGGGACAGCACCTGCTGCATCGTACTCCTTGTCCTTAGCGACGTAACTCATTCTGGACTGATTTTTAAGAGGGGAATGAGTCAGAAGGTGACTGGAGATAAAGAGAATTAGGGACGACGGTGAACACTGGAAATATTACGCACCTAAGTTATGATGATTGAGATGGGAAATTAAAGTTTCGAGAAATCAGCTGTTTGTCGGCAAACTCCGGAGATCCCTGCGTCACCCTTACAGTCATGCAAGGCAAGTTCTGCAAGTGAAAGCGCACGACAGACCGTCAACTGACACTTCCCATCAGGATTTAACAAGTATTATCCTCCAGACTACGACCCAGATAAACACACAAGCTTAAATGCGTACAGAGGTGTCTACAATCCAACTATCTATCTCTTCTATCTCATCTCTCTCCAGGTAAACATGCCCTAGGTGACAGAGCACGCAAACTCGACAAGGGTATACTCATAACCCGCTTTGAGCTTCCATTTAACATCTGGTGGTACGTGCCCTTGCAACCTCCAGGTCTCAGTCGTTTCACAGCTTTGTAGTGGAACATGCAATAACCATATTGGTATGGGCGTACGGTACAATGCCGAGAAAAAGAAAGTCGGCGCCTACTATTCTACACCCATCTACTCCTTCCGCTGTAAATGCCACCTCTGCGATGGCTGGTTTGAGATTCAGACCGACCCCAAGGTAAGCTCAGTGCAGTCGGCTGTCATCGGCCGCTCATATTGAATCATTTCGCACAGAATACACGTTACGTAGTGGTATCAGGCGCCCGTCAAAAGGATGAAGATTGGGATCCAGAGGAAAATGGTGGATTTGCTATTCACGGTACGTGCCGACGGCATTGGCTCCGATTGTCGTCTCACAAATCTGGATGCAGATACCGAAGGGAAAGCTGGCCCCGCAGATCCACTCGCGGCGCTCGAGAAGACCACTGATGCCCAGAACCATGCCACCAAGGTGCAGATACCACGGCTTGAGGCCCTGCAGGGCGTTTCGGATCACTACGGTAATGATCCTTACGCGCTTTCATCCTTGGTGCGCAAGCGTTTTCGTGTAGAGAAGAAGATCGAGGCACAGAAGCGCGCCGAGGACGATACGCTCAAAGGCAAATACGGGTTGCCAGAGGACTTGAAACTCATTGAGGATGATGCGGAGGCGAAGCATCAGGCACGGGATGAATGGGCGAGGGCTAGAATGGAATAT